>KK503025.1:67819-81082 GCA_000688735.1 Glossina austeni | reverse complement strand
GCACCTATATGAAGGAGACCACACAATAGAAGCATACTCAAGTATAGGCCTAACCAAACACGTATACAGCCTTTTGGTAATATATGGTTATGGTTATGGGTATGGGTATGGTATATGGTTATGATCCATATATTTAAAGTGGATAATGCGCCTTTTCCCGATTCGAGTCCATTCTGCTAAGAATGGACGCTGCAACATAACACATATTCACAAGACCGATACGTAAGCTTCATGCCCGAATGTGGGAGATTAGGACACATCAAGGAAACAACATTACAACAATAACAGAGTAAAAAGTAAGGCATAGAACAACAGATGTGCTAATTTCTTCAACATAAGTGTGATTGAAGTGAATTGTGATTGTGATGTTTCCTCTGCCATCATGCAGTCAGTCTGTAGGTCTCTTAGTAGCAGCAATAATAAATACTCTCCCCTATCTTTCCAGAGCGGTGTTGGCAACTTGTGATGTGAATGACTGAAGTCATTGTTTGGCATTCGTGCAATTTGCGAAGAAATAACATCATCTTCTGCTTAAGGGTAACGTATTCACATATCGCGCAATTATTAATTCCCAGCTAATGAACATTGTTTATTAGTTATTATGTGAAACGAATATTGTTTATTAGTTATTATAAAATTAGTTCTCCATAATTTAACGCTCAACATATTAATTACACTCTATCACGTTCAATTATGTTTTAATTACATACGCATTCATTCTTATTGATATGAAAATAAGAAACACAACAAAAGTACGATTGAATGCTCGTTAATATGATGTAAGAAATTCTGAAAACTGGATTCTTTGACGCTGTTGTTTAAAGCGTTTGTGTAAAGTGGAAGTTGACGGTATTAGCGTTGAAGCTGATACCGTCCAATAATTCTTCCAAAATGAATGATGGTATGTAGCATGTATGTGCTTTAACGAGACTACGCAAATGCATTGAAAAACTGTTGGCTTTCAAGGTACGGGATTTTATTTTAATTTTGTCTTCTCGATCCGAAACCTTTGTCCTCTAGAGATAGCAGCGTTTATTTAAGTCAACTCGTACAACAACAAACTAAAAGAACTGCAGAGTATTTCTATTTTCCATTTTGATCTCTTAAAGTTTTGCCATTCGTGCAAAGGGCAACTTTGTCGAGGAGTTCCGGGCTGTGTATTTAGAAGACAAGAAGACAAGAAGACAAGATTAAAATTGTCTTGATTGTTGAATCAAAATATGACTAATGAAGTGATCTCGTTCTTAAAGAGTACCGTAAGCTTAACAACATGTTTATGTTAACAAAATGTTAAGTGTGAGAAAATGTTTGTGATAAAAAAATAAAAATATTTGTGTTAGCAAAACTAGAAGAATGTTTATGCTAATGTTCTAATGAGTGCTTAGAATACAAAAATAATGCTTGAGGGTAAATAATGGATTATGACGGATGGAGCGATAATACAAAAGAGCAATCATTTAAAAATATGAAAAGCACTTGTACGGTATAAAAAGTTGTAAAAGCTCTGTTGTTGTTCCTAAGACTAGCATTCACGGTAACCGCATACACAGAAGCTTCTGAAAATTTAATTCACTATTTAGCAGGATTCTGAATTATTCAACGAAACAAATTATTCCACGAATCTTATTGATGGTCATCTGCGCGTTGTGTATAACTATGAAGACGGATAAGGAGATAAAGGAAAAAGTGAATTGTAGCGAGCTTTTCGAACGTAATGAAAAGGCTTGTAGTAACTTAGAATACACACATATATTCATATAAATAAGTTCATACCCTTCAATACTTGGTTAATTTTCACAATACCCCCACAAACATAAAGAAAATATATTCAAAGGAATAGAATACAGATTTTGTTCCCTTGATCGGTGTTAATCCAGCATGAAAAGTGAAAGTAAAATTTTGCAATCACACCTAAGAATCTTCTAAATAATCGTCTGGCTAAAGCCCGAAAAAAAGAAAATATAAAGCGATTGAGAAAAACATTATAAATGGCATAAATAATTTATAAAGAATAATTTTATTAATAACTTTATCAAGGTTCAAAGAAAGATTCACGAGAAGTTCACGTTGAATTTTTTTTTTACACAACACAGGGCATCTTCCTTTGTTGCTTGGCTGAATTGCAAAAGAAAAAGATAAAGAAAAAAAAAAAATATAGAAAATAAATAATATAATAAATGTAATATATGACGTATGACGTATGTAATAATTTTTATGTATGAAAAAAATAACATTTTTCATTAGTTTCATGCATACATTTTTCGTTTCTCATAAGGATGATCTTTCGAAAATTAGCGATTTATTGGAAAACATCTCAGCCAATAATTGAGAAGCGCGAGCTTTTCGGCGCCGTTCGTTGAAAGAAAAAACTTTCCTCACAACGAGGATTGTTATGTAAATGAATATTTATGTTTGTATTTCACAGACCAAGCATGACCATCCTGATTTACCCCAATTGCAAGAAAACTTACTTACTTGCCGATAGACAAATATAAAGATGACGTAAACAAAACGAATGTAAGCACAATTTTCTTTGCAATCAAGTCTACTTATTGAATAAACCTAATATTCTTATGCAATAGAACGAATGTTTTCGGTGCCGAGGTGCGGCATGATTGTTTTTATCCGTTAAGCAAAAACTTGGCATCATTTACAAAATTCGGCATAAGTTCCAGGGAATTGGAAGAATTCGTTATACTTTCTTCAACGAATTCTACTGGATATATAGAGTACGATAGACGCATAATGATAGTTGATAATGAGTTAGTTAGCGATTACAGGAGTGCTGCTTAAAAGGATATTTTTGAGCAAATATTCAAGCATTAAATGGCAATCGCACAAAATGTAACAAAATATAATCCGTATAAAGACTTGCGTACGAAAGACTTGCGAAAGACTCTCATCAAGATGCCTTAAACTAGTAGGTCCCGCAGGCTGGTTTTATCCACATTTCTCAATAGTGAATACGGTATTTAGAAAACAAGTAAAATCCATCAAAACGATCGAAGAACAAGAGAACTATATTCTCACCTACCTGTCGTATGCATACGTAATGACTAAATACACACTTATCTACTTGCACGTGCAAAAGCTTTACATATAATAATGTACACACAAAAGGGGACTCAGTTTTGGCACTCAAACGTATGCATTTGAACGCTTTCGAAATGCATAAGAAATGTGGTAGTAAAATAGCACTATTCCATTACGCTTTTTCTACTACTATAGATAGGTTTGCTTACATGTCGTTTAACTGAAAAATATTATAGGTATGTTGTAAGTAATGACAGCGGGCAATTGTACAAGAGAAGGCAAAAACACATGTTAACGTAGACCATAAATTCAAAATTGAGCCATAGTTTTAGATGTATACGTAAAAGAGCTTTTCTTTCCTCTTCTCTTCTCTTCTCCTCTTTTTTTTTTTCTTTTTTCTTTCTCTTTTAAGAACCCGAAGAACAATAAACCTACACTCATGTTTACACCGCAGACACACCAAAAGCATTACATGAGGTCTACTTTGTGAAATACTAAGTGGGGGGGGTGGAAAAAAAATAAAACATATATATGCATATATATATATATATATATANATGGAATTCTTCATTCATTTTTGTTATAATATAGTTGCAGTCCATATGTCATAACAAAGCTTACTACTACTACTTAGAAGACCCATAAATAAACTATGGTTCGGAAAATAAATCAAATGCGTCTGAACTGATTTTCATTGCAAAATGTGAAATACTAGATCTTTAGATTTAAGGACCCAATTGATCTTAACTTCTGACATCAATTAAATTTTCTGAGTTAGTTCTCATCTTAGAATAATAAAAACTTATGCACTGTAACGATTCATTTTACGCACGAATGATGAATAAATGGTCGTAATCGAATCAAATTTTTCACATTCGTTTACTATACCAAAATCCAATTTTACCCCTTTATTGTTGTTATTATAATTTTTTTAGATCAAAGAAATATATTTTAAGAAAAAAAAGTGCGATCAACATTAGCAACCAGGACTATGGGGTCTTTTTGTTTTAAGAGGTAGACTGAGAGGTTAGCTTAGTTGTGTCAATAATGTTAAATGTTTTATGGATGTTATGTGCTGCAGTTACTTTCACAGTGTCCGTAGGATTAAACTCTCCGAAAACGAGTCTTCGAATTTTGGAAAGGATTTGGCATTCACAAAATATCTCTTTAATGATCAGATAGGTCAGGATCGATTGTTGTATTGCAACGGTCAAACCAAGACGGATTCTTGATTTTTTTCGCACAAAATTTTGTCGACATATATGTAAATAATAAAATATTTTTTTTTATTGTACAATTTTTCAGAATATGATGCTGTGTGACATGAAAACATATCCATTTTCAATTGAGCTCCTCTCTGACCCAAACAATGTCATGCTTTCATGAAATTATGCCGGATATTAAGACCTGTAGATTGAACGACATTGGAAGGACAGACAGACGGACAAGCAAATATGCTTAAATGGATTCGGAAAATGCTTCGGAAGTACAAAAAATGTTTCCCAATAGATCGGCATAATGAAAGATCGATCTATTTGAGCCTTTTTTGGATACTACACACATCCGCACAAATTCAATACATTTGTTGATTAACTGTATTTATTTAATAATTGTACACCAATATGCTCAAATGTTTTTAATCTTCACGTTATTTCGCAAGTTAGAATCGACTTTTGCAATGGGAACGAGCTGTAAAATATCTCGTCATGGCAACCATAACTCGTTCATTGAGCAAAAAATATATATCACTACAGTACGAATCAATTTATTGTATATAATGAAAAACATTTCACAAATTTTTAGATGAGGCTCAGAGAAAAGAAATGCACGTTCAAAATTTTGTTTACGCACAAATCAAAAAAAAAAAAAAAAAAAAAAAAAAAAAAAAACCAAAAAAAGAAAAAAAAAAAAAAAAAAAAATTTGAATGCGAGAAGTAAACGTAAACGCAGGAAATAAACAAAACTAATGAAACTCTGAGACGCCAGCAAAAAAAAAACATGCGAAAAAAAGGAAATGCAAAAACAAATTGTACAAAAATTTGAAATGTAAACGTATATAAAAATGTGTAAGTAACAAGTATATTCGTATGAGATATGTATGCATGAAGGGAAACATTTTTTGCATACACACTGACGTCACCTGTAATTCTATTAAAAAAGAGAAAACAGGAATTGCAACCGTTTTTAAAATATATTATTTTCTAAAAAGTGCACACACGAACATACGTATATATATATACATACAAATATGTGTTTATATATATGTTTATATGTATATATTATATAAACATGCGTGCGCATTGGTGTGTGTACAAACAATGTAAGATCAAGTGTTTTTAATATTTTCCAAAGGCCATGCCTGTGTGTACATATGTGTGTGTGTGTGTGTGTGTGTGTTTACCAATGTTATAAAAACTTTGCCCACACATGTGAACCACGACTTCCACAAAATAACACAGCACCAGTTCTATGCTTTCATTTTTCGTTTTATTTTCTTTCATTTCTTACTTACGTCGTAATATTTTTCCACCAACAGCCGCAGAAGAGCAAGCAGCTTTTGCTCATTCATTCTCATGACTGCAAACTTTTATATTCATTCCCGAAAGGGAAATTTACTTCATCACTTCGTATGTGACATCCATTAATGTTCCAAATTATCTTAAGATAACGCCCTACGCCCACTGCCAAGCCGATAATTTACACATACAGCTCTAACTTATCCAAAATTGTTCAACACTGAATTTATTTACTAGCGCCTGATTTTAGTTAAAAACAAGCCCATATGGAAATCAAAACTTCTTTTGTCCGGTAGCCAACAGGGAAATGTTGCATGAAATGCTTATCGTCTCGTCCCTAACATAGTCAACAAAAGCTCGATAGGTCTACAGAGATCACTGCCGGTTACTATTTAACATAATCGTTACCTTATCGCTAAGTTCCTTATATGACGATTTATAGGAAAACTTGCAAACAAAATGTGCACACATATGCAGGCTTATGAAAATTTCGAATCGAAATCGATCGATATTCAAAAATGAGAAGACCGACTAATGTGAAATATTTTGTTACCCATGTTTAAGAATAACATAAGCAGTAAAGCACACATGAAATTATTCAGAAATATTTCAATTGATTAGCGCAACAATCGTCGCGAAACTCTTTCAATTGATACTGAAATCCTAATGAATCGACTACGCTTGCTATATGTAGTAGTGGAAAGCATACGCTGCGCATAAATTTTTAGCTTTTTCTCGCTAGTTTACAAAGAAATGGCCGGATATCTCAATTTGATACTGATCTTAATAGCCTTCTGTTTAAATCTTCAACTACTTCAACTTGAACTTCTGAATTATTAAAATCGTAGAAGAGAGTTGAGTTGTAGCGAGAGAGTTGAGAGAGTAGAGTTGTGTTTGCATATAACTTTTCAGCAAAAAGTTTTGATGATGAGTTTTTTGAATTCATGTAAGCGAAGTTCGATTCATTCATTTATTCAGTAATTTCCATAATTATATTTCTTTAAAAATTGAANACCATAATTCAAGATAGTGACAGTGTCGCCAGAATTTTTTAAGAGTTTTTTTCTTTTTTATTACGTTCGCTTTTTTCTTATGCAACTTCACATATAATTTCCTTTCAATGCAAAAAAAGTATTTTACTATGTTAGGTTTTCTTTATTCCTTTTGTTCTTTTCTGTTTTTCGCCTTTTTTTCTTATTTTCTTTTTTTTTTTTTGCATTTTCCCTTAAACAGAAGTAGTTATAAATTTATAAATGTCGCGCATATGTGCGACAGCACCTCCTGTGTGAACCTTGAAGTTCAAAACTACTACTAGAACGTGTACGGGAAAGTTTTTTATAAAAGCAAAGACAACAAAGGCGACAAGAATAAAACGGAAATATGCCTTTAAATAAGAAGAGAAAGCACTTATACATAAAATAAAACTTATGTATTAAGTTTACATAGCTCAACAAAAACACCGGCAACCACCAGCACCAGCTTAATGTCAGCCATCCAGCCAGCCAGCCAGCCAGCCATTGCTGTCGTAGTCGACGTCGACGGCAACGATGACACAGTGCATTTCGTTAGAACGGAAACCAATCTTAGTAGCATTTATAGTGTATGTGAATATAAACGTATGTAAATTACACTTAAGTCACGTATACAAACAAATGCGCATATAATAAAATATAAATATATTCGTATATATGTACATATATAATCAAATAAAATGTAAAGCAGTGGTTAAAGGGTGTCGAGACGGGTCTCCTAAGATATAAGCTGCAACTTAAGCTTTATCAAGTGTTCATCTCATGTAAGCAACAGACAATGAGATTAGAAATATTTAAGCAAATTTTCTTTAAAAATCACTGAAAAGAAACCGTGAATTTGCCTTTTACTCATTTATTGTTTTCAAAATTTGTGAAAAAATTCCTAGATAAGTGCAGATAAGAAAATCAACGGAAACAAAATAATTCTGACAAATAACAAGTAAATGTCACAGTTTCATCTATTCTGGCATGGTTTTGTGGGACTTATCGGACTTTTTCGATTATCGGAATACAATCTCCGCGATGGTGTAAAACGTACTTGAGGGCTGTTTGCCCATGGTCGTGAAACTCCCGTCTTATAAAGATTCACTTTTACGCATTTTTAGCACTTCGTCAAAACAATTTATCCAGTTTCCGACAAAATACATTTCTCTCTCGGTCTTACTCCATGAAAATCATTTGTTGTTTTCCATCATACTTGACGTACTTTCAGACAATCTTTTTTACAACATTCTTCACAACAACATCTGACTTTTACTTATGGAAGCATACTCTCCACGGTTTAAAACGTGCTTAAAGGTTGTTTGCCCATGGACGTGAAATCCTCGGCTTTATAAAGATTCAGTTTTACGCATTTTTAGCACTTTCTCAGAGCAATTCATCCAGTTTCCGAGAAAATACATTTCTCTCTCGGCCTTATATTCAGAAAATCTCGAACAATTTTTTTACAATATTCTTTACAGCAACATCTGTCTTGTCCTCTTTCTCCTGAGAGTGGACTTATTTGCCACCTTATTCGTCGTGGCTAATTTCCTTAACTCCTTTGCCGGTCTTTCTAGAACTATGCAATGCATACGAAGCAATGCATACGAAGCAATGTGTCCTTCAACTATCTTCCATGACTTGAAAGATCATAAGTAATATTTTTTGCGGAATTTTTGTTCCCATTCACATGGCGAACATAAAGTGTAGTCTGAAAGAAATTGAAATTGAAAAAATTCGCAAGCGTATTATAGTTATTTTCCCTCTTGAGCTAAATAATTAAAAATTTCCCAACTTACTTAACAGATTGCACAAGAACTGNGAAAAAATAGCGAAAAACCTGCAAGATGTGAAGTAGGGCAAGTGAAGGACTAAAAATGCAAATATTAGAAATTAGTTCCTCAATAACAAAAAGGTTATTCCTTATTACCTCTTAGAGGCGCGTGACATTAAGCTCTGAAACAAGTGATGATGACCACGTGTACTGTTTTCACTTTTTTTTCTTTTTTATTAACATAAATTTCAAAAACAAGAAGAGGTAGAATTTAAAAAGCTCTTCTCTAAAGACTCTGACTCAATCCGTCTGTCCGTCTGTCCGTCTGTCCGTCTACTTTTGCATGCTTCCGCTTGTGTATCTGGCTGCCTTTCATTTGCTTTTGGGAGTTAGGAGTAAAAGATGATAGCCCATCTACTCATTGTCGATGATCGTAAATCAAGTTAATCTGCCTCCAACCACATATTGATTGAAAATCTGCGGGAGAAGCATTTACCATCCTTTAGAACTTCAAGAAAAGAATCTTTCAAGTTCGCTTCCGAACAAGGCCATATGGAATAAGAAAATAACTTTAACTTATAACCTATAAAATATGTCGGTCTCTTATATCGGTCCATCCCTATGAGTCTCCAAAAAATTTCAGTTAATAATTAGCGGTCGTATATGGTACAGCTCCACCAAAAACAGAATATTGTTTTTACGTAAAACATTGCTTTGTGCTTGTGGACGCCGGACGCCGAAAGCATAAAAGATGTAGTGGGACAGTTCTTAATCCCCTCCGATATAAAGGTCTAAACAAAAAGTAAATTTTTAGATGACAATAAGACTTAATATTAGGTGCACTTGGAGCAAAATTGATACAAAATAGCTCTTTAACGCATGTACCTATAGCAATAAGTTTGGACCAAATAGGTCTATCTTTCGTATACTTTCCCAGATGAGGACTCTTATGAAAATTAGGCCTTTGTACGTGCAACAAAATTGCGTTTCTAATATTTTATGACGAATTGCATTAGGTCAAGTGATCGGATAGGGTGTTTAATAGTCGGCTCGTTTTTTATTTTTTTTTAATTATATATTTTTAAATTTAAATTTAAATTGTGGATATTTGAACTTAAATGATTTTCAATAAAATTTTCAACCAAATTATCCGGTTCAATTGTATTATATATTTAAAAGTGCCTGAAGAAACTGCTAGAGCGAACAACTTTTGCATATTGCTCGTAGTATAACTGATACATTCAAGATTTTAAATGGATCGAGGGCTCTCTGTATATAAGTATATAAAATAATTTTATAAATTATATAAAATAAAATTTAAAGAAATCTTGAAATTTTTTTTACTTGGAAAAGTTTTCTCCATACATAAATATATTATATACATTGTATGTATATGTTTTTGCATAAAGTTTCTCGTATATACACTTGAGCATTATCAACTGTTGTAGAGATAGCAATGTATTTGAAATATAAATACTAGCGCGAATTATTTTTTTTTATATGAATGACTTTCAAGCAGCAGCAAGGAGACTTAAAGAAAGCAGTATCTGAAAATATAAAAATCTTCAATACGGCAAAGGGATGAATGCTGGGATGAGGTTGGGAAACATGCTTTCGAAAGTTTCACGATCGTTGTGGAGAAGGGCTATAAAGCTCGAGACCGCTTCCTCTACGGTTCTCGCAAATTCGGGTCCANGAATATCTTTTCCTCTGTCCTCTCTTTAATGTTTGTCCGCTTATTTTTCCATTCACACTAAAAAGTCCTAGTTTTTTATGAAAACTAATGAAAATGGATCCCCCAATAAAATCCTATTTCGAAGAAGTTTTTAAACTATAAAATATTATATAACTCGGTTAAAAACTTTATTTTAACTCAATAGAGTAAGAAATCTGAATAGTAAGAAATAGCAAGAAATCCGAAAATGATGAGACAATTTTTGGCCGCATCTCCCTATAGATGTAGTTCAATAAGAAGAGGCCTTTACGTAGCATAAAAAAAAAACTAATTTTGACTATTTTATGAAAAATAAAATTAGCGCTAATTGGGTTAGCGTGACCTATCGACCTATGTAAGTGCTCTCACGAAACATAAGCCTTTACGACGTACGATATTCGATATATTATCAAGAACAAATTGCCTTAGGTGAAGCAGTGTGGGGTGTGTAAGAGTCGGCCTTCTCCAACTACAATCTTTCAAGTTGCGTTTTTTTGCCTATTTTCGCATTTTCTTTGCCTTTATTTTCTACTTCGTGGAGTATATGTAACAATGTATTCCTCAAGATACGTAATATATTTGCCCATCTAACTCCTTCTACTACCATTCAAGTTAAGAACCACATAACGCGACCAAATTGTAAGTTCACGTTGGAAGAGTAAAGAGGAAAATGAAAACGAAAAAATAAGTAAATAAGTAAATAATGAGGGCGAATATTTAATACCCGCCCAATACCCGCAGACCAACAAATATGAACGTGACTTTTGCCCGCTTAGAAACCTTACAACTGGCACTAAGGACCAAGTTTTAAACCGGTAGCGCTCATAGACTTTAATCACTTATGCCTTATGAACAATTAGGAGAGCCCTTCTCTTGCCAAATTTCCCTTTTCTAGCCCTATGATTTCAAAAATCATACGACTTGTAGGAAAATAAACAAAATCACGGATCAAGTGACGAAAGATAATACGAACGGATGGGGACCGAAATAAAAAAAAAATCTATCCATTTTTTGAATTCTCTAAAAAGGGTTACTTGCACGCGAAGCGTACGGAAGGACAAGTCTATTGTAATGTCTATAGCAACAATGTAGCTAAAGAAAGCAAAAAAAGAAAAAAAGAAAGAAAAAAGGGACCGAAAAATTTCTTCTTTAAGTTGATTCTATGACATCACGCACCATTTCTTTGCCATAAAATTCATATAAAGTTTAAACAAGAAATGTTGTCATGTATAAATTTTCCCTTAGATTTATTCACTGCATGAAACATGTTTTCCATTCACAGCCTGATATGCTGTGTGTATATGTGCAAATGTGTGTATTTTTACATCCACACTTGTGCAAGAGTTGAAGTATAAATTTAATGTTTTATTACGTTTTAGTAGAATTTCATTATGTTTACATTTTGTTTTTTTTTTTTTTTTTTTTTTTAAGTAGAGGATAAAGAGAATGATTGAAATAATTGCCGATAATTACTGTTGCGATAACAGAGTAACTATTATAAATGAAACTTAACGGGAGCTCTCTTAAACAATAACAAGCATATAAAAGTTTTGTGAAAGGAATGCTTTACGTCCACATTAGCTGTTAACTATTTAATGACTAAAATCAATTTATTACATATTTTCAGTTTATTTGAATTGAAAGAATTTCCTTTATGTCCAACGAATTTAACAATGAATCGTATAGAGAAATTAACTACGTTAGCTCTTTCCGGGAGTCGTAAGCATCAAAGATAATAATTTTTATATACACAGTGACGTTAATTTTTGTTTTTATATACTACACCACTTGCGGTACTTGCGGAGTATATTAAGGTTGTGCGGATGTACGCAACAGTGCGAAGAACTTGAGACATACACCCAAATTTTATTTTATCGATTGAATCAGAATCACTGGCAGTGGCCTGATTTTGAAAAATCGTTATATGAATAACCGCAAGATGGTGTAGGGTATTTAATGGCGGACCGTCTCTTGCTATAGCGTTTTTTTTTTTTTCTCGCATGTTAATACATAAGTAACTACCGTTAATAAATGAAGATAGCGTTCAACCAAAATTTGTTTGCCCGCTTTAAATTTTGACTTGAAGGTAAGTTTTCGATATAAATTCACTTCTAAAGGTTTTAAAAAATTTTTTATAATTTTGAATTAGAAAACAGACCGATTTTTTTACTGAACAGAACCTCTTCACCGAAAAGTAGATTGAATGGATTCAAATGGGTATCTGAAATAAGTCATCGTTGAAGGAGTTCGAGGCGAACGGATCTTGAATTTTTAATCTAGTGGATAACATCACGTTTTCTTTTGAACTTCGAACAAGCGTTTCACTGATCTTAAAAGTAATGCTATCTTACGGTAACTAAAAATTGGACTACGTTTCGAAATTTATATGTAAAATAAATTACCGGAGTCACTGTTTACATTATGTGGCTTACTGACGTACTGACTATTTATTGTCAGGTATCATTTGAAGTTTCCATTGGAAACTTTAATATTTTCGACTATAACCTACATCAGAATACTTTATCTGAGCGCGATTGTTTGTTGTTTACAATGACTTGAAAATTATGCCTCAACGAAAATATGAAATGAACAGGCGAAAATTTTCGAGCGATGATCTTCTCCGATATCGGTCAATTTTCTTCGACTTGTGAATGAATCCCGGCGTGTTACTATTTTGAAACGCTTGTAAATCGATTTGAATCGCGAAGTCATCGCTTCACCAGTTGCGAAGGTTTATCCATAGCCAGTTGCTCTGCGAGAAGGAACATTCACGCTGGGCAAAGGAAAAGTCGACATTTGACATACTTTAATGATGAGGCAACAACCTTGAGCATTACTATCACGAGATGCATGATCATTTAGCGGAGCGAAAGTGTTTTTCGCTCGCAGTATGGCAAAATCTCAGAGAGACGCTCGTGCCAATTGGTGCAAACAAGTGCTAGAAACACAACCGTGATGTTTGAAATGTGCTACATAGGATTGTAACAAGTGACGAATCATGCATCAACGCGTACGAGCCGGAAAGTAAACAGTGATCGACTATACGGGCTCTTCAAGCTGAGCCAATGTCAACAAAAATTGCTCGTTGACTAAGCATTTCAAAACATATAGTCTCCCGGTTTTTCGGAAAACCTGGCAACAACGTTTAAGAGGAATGGCCAAATGCCGCCGACAACAGTGCCCGCTCCCACACTTCGCTTCTATTAACCAAAT
>KK503025.1:15634-28226 GCA_000688735.1 Glossina austeni | reverse complement strand
TGTCTATCCATGCCTTTCGATTACCGAACTTGTGTTAATTATTTTACAAATTAATACAAATTATATTTAACTCAGTCGTCGTTCGATCGATCTATTGATTTCATATAATTCTTGTTTATCAGTTTGATCCTAACTCATGTTTTCAGTTTCGTTGCTTTATTTGTGATTGTTGTTGACTTTGTGTTCTTAATTTGCATTAATGTAATTTACATCGTCTCAGTCTTTCTGATATCTTTAGTTCTTACTGCAGTTGTTTGTGTTATTATTTAGAATTCTTACATGCTTCTTGCACGCAAGCACATGTATGCTTGTAATTATTTGTGAAAACACATATCTATAATAACCGATTAATAAAGTAAATTAAAATGAATATTGAATCGTAAATTGCTTAAACGTAAGCCTCTTATGATATGTTTTAAGCATTAAAATATTTTTACGACTTTTTTGCCTTTAATGTGGTGCTCTGCTGTTGCTGCTTCTATCTTCTTAATTTTATAATAATTTTTATTTTCTTTAATCACTAATTATTATGCCATAATGTAAGCATTTAAACCTAAGTATATCTTAATTCATCGTTTATTTAATCTTTCATTATAATAATTTAAGTGCATTGAATTTATGCACATTTATAAATAGGCGTCTTTTCTTGTTATACCCTACACCACTTGTGGTACGGCTTATATTAAGCTAGTACGAATGTATGTAACACGCAGAAGGGGCTTAAGGTGGACCCACCTTTTATTATACCGATCGATTCAGTATCATGTCTGTCCGTCTGTTGTCTTCTCATGTAATTTTGTGTTCAAGCTACAGAACGCACTTTTTAAAATATTGTTTGAAACCTGTTTTCCCGTCTGTCCGTCCAATGTCTCTCGAAGTAATTTTGTGTTCAAGCTATAGGTCGCAATTTTTGAGATATTGCGATGAAATTTGCTACAGTGACGTGTTTTGACCCAAGCACGGACACTATTGCGTAAAATGGTTCGGATCGCTCCACTTTATTGACCATTCCCCTTATAACGCCCTATTCTGAGAAGTAGTTATATGGAAAAATTTGCAATTTTCAAAATTTCTCGACAAAAGTGGGTAAGCAGCAGTATTTCCACATTCCCTCTCATAATCATTATAAAAATTATATCACAATAGTAATTTAACATAAAAGACTTAACTATGCAAAATTTGGACCATCTTGACCTATATTTTGGACCCCACCCTAATAAGGATTTTCACAAAAAATTGATCCTTTGTAGAGCAGCATAGTCTAAGTTTTAATATGTGGTGATGAAAATTGACGCATAATTTTATTTTCGTACAAAAATGAACTCGGCAACCTTTGGACCGTCACTCTACGACGAATTTTGAATGATGCCCTGCGTAAGGATTAAAGGAGAGGGGTCCAAAGTTTTTATACCAATTTAGAATGTCGAAATACTTATCCATTTTTGACGAGAGAGTTATATGGGAAGTGTTCGATAAAGTGATCCGATCCTAACCATTTTCAACAGCGTTCGTCTTTAGATCAATACACGTCACTGTACCACATTTCATTAAAATATCTCAAAAATTTGCGACCTATAGCTTAAAGACATATTTACATGGACAGACAACAGACGGACAGACTGGCTTAGACCAATTCAGATTATGAATCTGAATTGAAAATAGACCCAGCTTTTTATACCGATGTATAACGCACGTCACATTTGTCTGCAGTAACTTAATATACCCTGTATCACAAGCGATGTAGGATACAACAAATTTATATTGAAGCACTCTTTAAAATGAGTTTTAAAATGATTTGCAAAATAAGTTTTAATAAAGGAAATGAGATAACGCCTTTACAACGGCTACAAAATGTATTCGTAATTAATTGATTAATTTACTTATTCATCTTTTCTGTTCATAATATAATGTATAAAGTAAAAAGGCTTCTGCATCTTTCTTTTATTTGCTTCATTTTTTTTTGCCATCATTTTAGCTAAAGCACTAGCAAAAAACTTCAGGTATTATCCCAAGTTTTACTGGCTCCATTAGGCAAACTATTCACCTGCGCTATGTCTGTTTGCAGTAACATTATGACGATACCATATGCTGATGACAGGGGCCTTTTAGCATCAAGTCTCTCTACTCATTCAATAGCTTCAAAGCTTTTACAGAAGCAACTGAGTTGTCTGCACAGTTACTCAAAAAGTAGAATATCTCTGTTAAGTTGAATGAAAAGTTGTCATCTCATATTTACAATGAAAAGATTGAAGTATCAACTAATCAGTAAAGTATAAAAACAGAAGGATATGCCAACAGTTTAAGAATACTTTTGAGATCACATGAAAATAACTCACAATTTAATATAACTTAAATTTAAACAAATAAGATAATTATACTCGGCTGGAGCCGAACCTCGCATATCCACCACATAAGCCCTCGGTCCAGTTGAGATTTTAATGTCCAAGAAAATGGTTTTTCTAAACGCCCCAAGATTTTGTGTATTAAACGTCCACTATAATTAAATTATAACTAAAACGTTTAGCTTTTCGCATTCTACTCTCGAAGTTCTTTTATTTCATACCCATATCACTGGTATTCATTCACCAGGTCGCGGTGTCTACCGTATTCACTTTAGCATTAAAATCTGAGAAAAGTGAGAAAAATAATATTTAATCACTTGTAACTTTGTGTGGGCATGGTCGATTTTTTCCATTTTTGCACTTAAAGGGTGGAGTGTTTCGTAAAGTAAACGTAGGAGATTATCATCCTACTAACTTTTGTAATATCTGAGTAAAGGGCAAAAACCCAAAAATTTTCATTAAGCAAAACCTATTTGCGTTTAGTTTATGCTCCGTTACGGGCTTCTGCTCTCACCAATTTGACGCATTTTCAATATCAATTTGAGTGCAGAAACTTCCAGTGTTTCTATCAAATTGAAAAACGATATCTTCATTTTTGCGACCCGGAGAGCAAACATCACGCAGACGAACGGGGATGGCTTAGCATGGCTCAATTCAGAATTTCATGCCGATCAAGAATATATATACTTTTTAGCGTCTCTGAAGCTTCCTCTTTGATGTTACATACATACAAACAATATGAGTATATCTCCACGCTCCAATAAAATAAAATCCTATGATGGTTATAAAGTCACTGTCAAATCTATTTTATCTTATGTTACTCACCTGTAGGGCGTAGCCAGTCGACACATGCAATATTAAAATTCCTTAACACTTCCAATCGAAAATTGTTAGATTTATTGCAGAGACAGAGCAGTACTCCAGCAATCAAACAAAACAAAAAACGAATAAGAGAATTATGTTCGGTTATGATCAGATCTGCTGTACCCAACCACAAAAAAATTACCAAAATTTACAACGCTTTGGTTTTAAAACCAGTAACATGTACAACTTATATTATGTAGTAGGTGAGTAGTTGACTCATCTAGAGTGACCAATTTGACTCATCTTCAGTACTGCCTGCAAGAACTTTCAATATCCGGCAGATGAATAGACGGACTACAGTCCCTACGCTGGTCGCTGAACCTTTCTCCTGAGCAGTGGTGTTGTCGAGCCGAAACGCTCCGTACGCTCCTGTCCAAAAAGGAAGTACTAAAGGAAGGAAACTAAAAATGATTTCTGATAACGAGAATTTATGATAAACATTAGAACAAAAAAATATAAAATTTTGAAAAAGTAAAGATTTCATACATAAATTTTAATGCAAGCGGACCGTACGTTACTCATCCCTGGTATAGTTTATTGCCATACCCTGCAATGGGCCTGCGGCTAATGCAGGATCGGCCCTGTCTTTATAATTATATATACGCGTTCCGGTAAAAAGAAAAATTAGCACAACACCACTGCTCCTGAGTGTTGCAATGGTATGTCGGGAAATTTCGAATAACGACTTTTTCAAAATGCCATAGCCGGTGATCACCGGTCCAATGCATTTTTAATAAAGTTCATGCTTGGGTCAAAATATGTCTGTGCACTAAATATATCGAAAATCATGATTTCTAGATTGAGCAGACAGGTGTCAGTTTGAATAGCCTGGCAGACGGACGGCCAATCTTAAATCGATTCGGGAAATGATTTTGTATCTATCTATCTAGTGAAAGAAGAGTCTCTCTTAAGTTCTTCTTGGAGTCACAGTTAGTGACAAAGGTTTTACGTAGGTTCCTGTCTATATGGCTTAACCCTACGGTGCCAATGACACACGGGTTAATAAAGCGTAACCCACGCCGCCCAGTGAGTTGGACAATCCCTATAAGCTAGGGGTCCAAACTACAATGGAGTCCAGATTATTTATTGCGTATGGCGCAATAAACCCCCTCTGGTAAGTGGTGAGGCCCACCCAAACCTCAGTTATTCCGTTAGAGAACCACAGCCATCACGAATACTCCCCGAAGGGCCGTACCCAAGCAGTCAGGGCTCGCACATTGATTAACTGCTGCGTTCAAAAAGGGGTTTGTTATGCTTCCACCTAGGTTTCCACAAACGAGTTGCAGTAAATCAATGTTATATCTATGCACCTTCCAGCGTACTTTAATGGTGCATTTATTCAAATTTTAGGCAAAAAGGGTTAAAAAGCCTTCCATCAAATCCCTTTTACATCATTTAATTTGTAATCTGGTCGACCTCGTATCCAAGTCCACCTTTCATATTAAATAATGCACCTTCCAGCGTACTTTAATGGTGCGTTTGTTCAAATTTAATTGTGAGCGGGCTCCTGACCCCCGTGGAGTTTAAAGTTAGACTACAAAGCCATGGAGTCACAGGAACTTAATATGCTTTGACAAAACAAAAGCATGCATTTAGCAGAGAGGCAAGCACAGCTCATAAGTACCGAAGTTGAATGTGAGCCAAGTGATCAAAACAACACCATTTAGCTGACTAACAAACCGGTCTTAAAAATTCAAAATTTCATCTATGGGCTAGAAAACGAGTATTGACGAGATTGGTTCTAATGACGCAAAAGAAATCCGGTAAAGAGCTATCATTCAAATTTTTGCTAAGCAATCCGAACCCGAATAATTCACAGTCGAATTTGCTTGAGTCAGCTTTATACAAAAGGAATATTTTTAGGAATATCCTCCAAGGCCCTTAATTAAAGATTGTTTTACATAACAACCCCAGCGAGTAAATGATATTTTTTATCAACATTGCTAAAAAGGAAATACGTGAGATAAACCTACTGTGACTTAAAAAGAGTGTAGCGATACATACGCTTCCATCTAGTCTGATGAATTAGCCCAAGGGGAACTGCTCTATGCACAATAGTTGCACGTAGTTTTACTTTTTCGCAGAAAGTCCGCAGCGGATGCCTACTTCCCGAGCCGGCTGACACTACCACGAAATCGGGGGAGCGATAAATAACGAATGTTATATAGGTCTCGCCTTTTCAGTGAAGAGAAAGGGGTCTACACGCTTGCACTCAATCCAATTGAAATGGCACTGGAAAGGCTTGCTCTTATCAATTGTGCGCGCAAGTTATCGTTTATTCGTCTGCCATCGAACACACAGAGTTCAACAGTAATTGTTGTGGGTGTCCTCGTAGAGCCAATAGAGAGACACTTTTTCTTCTCACGATTGCTTCCATTGAAATCAACCGTTGTTTGAAACTATCAGATACTTCACGATGTCTATTGTAAATTTGTTCCTTTTAATTTAACCTTAATATGACCTTGTAGTCGTATACAAGTTTCATTGCCTTACAATGGCAATTCGATTTAAACTTTGTCTGTTTACTTCCCCATAATATTAATATTAATTTCTTTGAACTTTAGACTTGAGATAAAACTTCTTACTGCCTTTATGTTGATGTTATGAATAAAATCTTTGAGCATGTATGTATAAGGAAGACTGTTTGTTTCTTTATACATGCATCGGATTGAGGAAAAGTTTCTCTAAAGAGCATTGGAAATATATATCAATGTAAATAATTATTATTATTATTATTGAACGTAAATCAAAAAGCCGCACTTTCCACACATGACATCGCGTTCGAAGTGCCTGCTACAGTTACACTTGGTTAGGCCTGCAGTTCACATAAATTAGCACACACATATACACAAATATATATAGATGTTTACGTTCAGGTGATACGATGATATTTCGCTTAGACTATAATTACGAACATAGTGAATTTTACAGCCGCACAGCACGACCAACACAAAAATAAGTGTTAAGAGAATATTTTATTTTTACATATCTCAAGCTTAATAGTATGATGCAAAGAACACCGAAGAGCATCTCCCCGAAACAGTGGGATTCGAAAGAACTTTAATCTACAAATTACATATCACATATATATCTATCCAGCCAGCCATTTGTCTAACTAAAGTGAACCAAAGCAATTCCCCATCCATTTATCCTTCATTGCCTTATCGTTAGCATATATTTCATTAAGTGTTCCTTCCTCGTTACCTCACTTCGCTTCGCCGTGAGATCATACCGCTTTACTTTTTTGTGTTGCTTTAATTTAATTCACTTGACTTGCTTTCGCTGAAAATTCACTCAACTGCATCTATTTTGCATGCGCAAGTATATACCGATTTATAGACACACGTATGCAAAAGTTTCATTTCTCTTTACATTACTTCAAGTGCACAAAGAGACGCTCGAACAAAGCAAATAGAAAAGTAGTCGAATTTCAAACCTATTTGTCGTTAACTCTATTTGCGATTTTGTGCTTAAAACAATATTATCTAATAAGACAAAGAAAAGTATAAAGTTTATCTTCCTTTAGTCGATTGCATGTAAATTGTAGCATAGAAAGGGGAACGTTTAATGAAGGTCAAGGAATAAAAAAAAAAAAAAACTCATGAAAAAGATGCATAAAAATATTAGTTTTGATCGTTAAAAAATGTCAATCACAATCGACAAAAAAGTTCTGCCCCAAAGAATGCTCAAAGTATGCAGTATGCAGCAAAAAATCAACGGGGCAAGCGCTATAAAAAATAAGAAACTGGACATGCATCTACTCGGACAAGTCTGTGCCTACAAAGAAGTTGGAAACCCAAGTCGTTCTACTGTATAGGAAAATGCGTTAGTAAGTAAGCACAACTACTTGAAAGCAAAGCCCACAGCGATCTGCATCGTGGTCTACATGCAAGGAGAAAAGCTCTACAATCTGTAAATAAAAAGTGCCAGCTAATCGAACTCATATATTAGGTGGTTGCATGTATTTTGATAGTTTTTCCGTTTGAAAAAGGCATGTATTGGGAGAACTCGGTACAATGTATTTTGATCGTAATACTTTCCATCATTTTCTACAACTTTTTTCCATCTTTCTGGCAACATGTGGATATAGTGTCCGAAAAACGGATATCGCTTTGGCAGCGGCCCAATAACCGACCAATTTGCACGCCAGCCAAGCCAAGTTGCATCGATCTGCACAAGTGATAATCAGAAGGCGCCATTTCTGGTGAGTACGCTGGGTGTGGCCGAACTTCTTATTCGAGCCACAACAATCTGCCCTCAACAACTCTGGCAACCTAGGCCAGTCACCGTATGGCACAATTAGTATCATTGAGTTATTCAGTGTGCATAGGCAGTAATCATGGATCATTCAAAATTGCATTATCGATGGCGATGAGAAGTGAGTCTACTACGACAATCCCAAGATTAAAAAGTCATGGTGTAGCTCAGAAGAGCCATTCACATAGACATCGGAGTGGAATATTCATGTCCACATGTGCATATGGTGGGGTCAGCAAGGTGTAGTGTATAAGGAGCTGCTAAAACCGAATGAAACTGTTATTGCAGATGTCGGTCAGATGTCAGATTGAACAAGTTGAACTATGTAGTGCTGGAAAAAAGACCAGCAATAGCGGTTAACAAGCGCAAAGTCATCCCTTTGCACGGTTGCAGTCTGACTGGGAGGCAAGCACCTAATATACGCTTAATAACCTCATCGAATATTACCATCCTATCGCATTCATTTCCGTCCAACCCATAAAAGTTGCCAAAAATACGTGCTTTTTAAGCTACTACAATAACCTTGTTCCTTAGCCTAAAATCTATGCTCATTTTGACCTAAAGTGAAAGTAGTTACGCTATGGGTTTATTCTCTTCTTGAAAAATGGTTACAGATGTATATAGTCGTTTATAGTCGAGCAAGACTAGTCATTTAAAAACCTACATTACTTGACCTAATGCATAAGTCATATCAAAACTGTAACTCAAAAGTATAACTTGTTTTCAAAAAAAGGGCTTTGGCTTGGTTAAAGTCTTGGTTTTCATATGCTTATAGAAGAGAAGTAAAGAAAAAAAAGGAACTGGCATGATGTTCATTAAGCAGAATTAATTTTTTTGCTCAAAAATGTCTTATTACTTTTTGTCCATTTTTGTTACAAAACAAACTGTGCCTTTTTGCCATACGAAGTCTTATTTTTCCTAGGAACCTTTTTATAGAAATTAACTCTAAAAATTTGCTCATCCGATCCACACTTTTCATATCAATTCAGTATGCACAAATACAAAATATTAGTCAGCGATTTTTGTTGACAAATCATGAAAATTGTAAACATATTTCACATAGTAGCTCTTCTAAAATAAGACGTCCTATGGGAAACGGCCATAAAAAGAATCGAATGCAATCCATTTTCATTACACTTATTCATTTCAAGTAACTATAAAGGCATAGGCCAGCTCCATTACGTAGTTCCATAGATACTTTTCATGCGCAAAAAGAAACTATAACATAATATGAAAGGGCTTCTATTCGATCTCGAAAACTGCAGTCAAAAGGCTTGAGAATCGAGTTTGTAGATAAGCAAACTGAATTTTAGATAATGGAGAAAGAATTAATGAAGGAAGGAGTCGGTCTCTATATTAGATAATGGAGAAAGAATTAATGAAGGAGGGGAAGGAGTCAGTCTCTATATTTAGCATTGTAAACAAAACGTGTTATACGGCTAACAATACGTTGAAGTCTATCTAAGTTGAGTGCTATCTTGGGCACTCAAAAAAGACTCCAATACAATAGTTAATATGCCATATCATGACGAGGGAATGCGCAATGGTATGTTTCATCTTTAGAGGCAGACATAACCTTAGATTGTACAGTTTTCGAAGCATAAGGCAAGCTTTAGCAGAGACATTGAAGTTGTGAGGGCCAAAGTTGAGTTTGCGTTCAACAGTTACCCCGAGACATTGCGTTGAATCCACAAGATCAATGAAATAAAAAGACATTTTTATATTGAGGGTGAATGACCCAGCACGCCGACTTGAAGAATAAGGTTTTAGTGTTACTGAAGCTAACCCAAAGCATATTATCTATCATGCAGTAGTTAACAATTGCAATTATTTTTATTTACAATGCAAAAAGATGTCATCGGCATGTGCAAAAAAAGTGCAGCCATTAGCAACCAAATCTCCTAAATCATTTATGAAGATATTAAAGAATAGGGGGCCCAAAATGGAATCTCGCTGTATACTACTCATAGTCTCAATAGCATTAGGTATTAGTGTAGTATATGCTCATCAAAATATCACGAAATTTTTCATCTCTAAATAAAAAAAAAGAAATACTTGAACATACATCAAACAGACAGACGGACAAACAAGCCTAAATCAATTTCAAAAGTGACTCTGAATCGATTGACACAATAAAATGCAGATTCATTTTAAGTCCTTAAGTTGCGCCCGGGCAAATGGTGCAACGTTGAATAAAAGTATCATCCCGGAAGGACACTTAGTAATAGTTAGTATGTTATAAGAACCATATTTAGTAGTAAAGAAAAAAAAAAAGAAAAGATTTCTTTCGCATTACAATGTAACGAGATTTAAATAAGCCATGAATTTTAAATTTCATAATTATAAATAAAATTAAAAAAGGAACAATATAATCGTTTAATTATGATAAACATTCATGAGCTTCTTCTCTACTAAGCAAACATTTAACAAAATCGAACAGTACTTGAATATTATACTTTTTTTGTCTTTTCCACTGCATTTTTACACAAACACGCTGATATATGTATCCTAATAATATATATATATATATATATATATATATATATATATATATATATATATATATATATATACGCACATATACATTTATTTATTTTCTCATATGTAAAATATTTTTTTTTCTCTACACACACACACACACATACACACACACATACATGCATGCATTGAAACACACATATTTATAAACAGGTTTACGCACAAAAAGTTAAATAATATACTAACAGATTGAAATACTTCCATGAGTGAATAGCCTAACAAACAGTTATAAACATAGAAACACGTTCATGCTGTCGACTCACATGCATCTATACCCATATACGCGCACAGATGTATGCAAACTCTGCCCGAGTAAATACTCGCACTCATACTTTTAAACAATTCTGACTATATATATATATATATATATATATGTACATATATGTAGATATATGTATATAGAGAAAATTACGTAGTGATGGACATATGAAGCGACGGACAAATCAATACAAATTTGTAGATAAAACAGATTGCTGAACGAGCTAACAAATAGATATGTACGCATGTATTTCTGTGCATGTTTTTACATTTTTCCTATACTCGACCTACACTTAAACGATTTAAATTTTTGTGTCACCCTTAAACGTGTCTAGGCGCCTCTGCCGGTACGGGGAAAGGAGATGCAATTGTAATTTTAAATTGAAATAATTTACTTTATGCTTTTGGGGTTTTGGGAATTAAATTTGCACGCATTGTATTCAATTTTAATGCGACCATGCATACTGCTGGTACTTTGTACACTGCCGTAAGCATACTGCACACTGTTCGACTTATACACTCATATTTATTTATTTATAATTTTTACAAACTGCATACAGTCATGCAGTTAGCTGTAAAGCTTCCACTCTCCACTGTTTGTTTAGCTCGGCTATGAAAAATACATTTTGAATATTGCAATAAATGCATTGAATTGTAATAAAAATTTAAAAACATACAACAGCAATAACATCATCATTCAAAACTCAAACTCTCCATTAGCTATGAAATCGAGTGCTTTAGGTGTTTTCTTTGAAAGAATTTCATTCGAAACTATTTTATTAAAAATTACGATAATTTTGCTTCATTCACTTTAACGTAGAGTGTCCAATAGTTCGGTTTTAATTGTTTGGAGACAATTTTTTTTATTTATTTTGATTACATTTTCCAGTCTATAGCCGGTTGATCGAATGATCAGAACTCACTTGACATAACTGGGTAAACGTTCATTTGTCTGCTTGCGTGTAGGCAAACACGTACATATATATATATATATATTAAAATGTCGGTATATGTTTCTTTCGTATTTGATTAGCTAATGAAGAAAATGAGAATTTCAAATGACATGCATTTAGTAATAATGCGATTAAATACTTAAGACTTTTGTACGATTTCCAATCATTACATCGCTCGCAATATATAAATTAAACGGAGAATAAATTTTCATATGTCTGCTCGTTAAAGTATAATAAATAAAATAGAAAAAAAGTATTCGTCTTTAAAATAATCTTAACTCATACTCATACTCATACTAACTATCGTTTTTAGCAATTATGAAACCTTTTGTGTCCGCCCCCTGCCCCAACTTTCATATTAATTCATTTCATCAATTCATATAAATAATGAACTTTTACTTTGAATCATAAAGTGTTGGCAAAGTTGTATTGTTCGTTGATGTATTGATAGCGTTTGTAAGCCGATCCGTATCTCTTCGAGCTTGACTCAAGCATGTCGCGTAAGAGTACACTTTTCCACTTTCTATCCAAATCTTCTCGATGACCGCGCAATACTAAAAAATGTTACTAAAATGCTAAAAACTTAGAAGAAGTGAAGACACATCATAGTCATGCAAGTTGAACCAATGAAAAAAGACTTCATTTTCATGAGAATCTTTATGAAAAGATGTGTTCGAAAAGTGTGATGTCCGAACAGCAGACAATGTATACATCAAACTACTTCGTTTTGCCAATTTAAAGATTTATAAAGACTTGTGTTTTGTAACAATATTTATATTGGAGGGAGTTCAGAAAATTATCCCATTTAATCCAATAATAGTTTGCTTCGATTTTTGTCGAGAAATATTTAAAAAAAAAAAAACGCGAAAAACGAAATATCAATACCCTATAATAACAGGCGAACGCAGCCTTCTTTTTTAAAGTCTGTAGAATCACTAAACACAACATACGTGCAAATTTTTTTTGTTCTATTTACTATAGTTTGTGATCAATAAGCAAAACTACCTTTTGTCTGATTTTGAAACCAAAGTTATTTTCTGTTTATGTTATGTTGTACTGTAAGTGTACCCTTTGACCAGCCTTCGTGCAAGAAATTGTAATCCTTTTGCTAATTGAAGGAATATGTCAATTTTATCGACCACAAGCATTACATAAATGAACAAACGAACATGCCCGAACCTACTCAAAATTTACTGCTGATCAGGAATAACAAGTACTTTACTATGTAAAGCATCCTTTCCGTGGGTATCGCTAATGTTTCAATCAATGAGTACCTTCGGTGATAACGTTAAAAGTGGAACATTTTTTTTCCGACTTTTTTTATAAATATTTTTTAAAAAGAACGCCTTTTATGAGGAGCAATAAAAATGCTCCAAACCA
>KK503024.1:80114-90827 GCA_000688735.1 Glossina austeni | reverse complement strand
GCGACTAACAAGCTGGTAAGGGCGCCTTTTGACGTGGCCCTGTCTGGATATATTCAATTTATTGTAGAGAATCATTTGTATGTTTTTCTCATAAATAAGAGGTGGCGACTAATAAGCGTAGGACCTAAGCTATCTGGTTATTCAAATTTATTTTCAAAATATATAGATAATAAATAAATAAATAAAAATAATGGTGCATATTAAAAAACTATTTATATGCTGCTTTATGACCTGTCAGTCAAGGGCACTGTGACAGGGAGAAAGGATTATGTGGAGAGAAGAGGGAACTTGAGAGGAGTTTTATTTAAGAACCTTATTAAAGGCCGAAGGAAAATTTGGGAGCGTAATTTAAGACAGCGAAGGAAAGTATTAGTCGAATTATAGATCGATTTTACCGATCTATTGAGCCTAACATAACAGTACAATTTTAGTAAATTCGATTTTTTATAATTTCTATAGGCACAGCTAGCTAGTTCGACTCCGATTCTACTGCTAAAGACATTAGCCTAACAACACCAAAAAAATAAAGAAAAAAGTCTCATTTTCGTAAACCTGGCCCACATTAATGGAAAAAATTTCAGCAACTTTTGATCACCATTATGGTTGATCGGTTCGTACTCCACGGTAAACCTACATTCTTGGCTTCAATGACCCGTAAAGTGGTATTGAACAAAGAAATGGCAAAAGAATGCAATTTAAAAGTGTTTGTTAGAGAAATTGTTCGCATGGAATTTTGAGAAAATCCCAAGAAGGGAGAAACCGTTTGTATTAGAAAAGCCATTGATAGGCGTATATAAATTTCAGTTTTATTTATATATAGAACAAAAGGAACTCCACATCAGACATTGAACTACATTCGAATTCTTATAATTCTCATAATATCGTCATGCATCTTCAAGTGTCGCCATTCCCACTTCCAATAAATAAGCAAATCAACTTAAAGTCTAACGCTGATTAAGTATATGTAAGTGTATATAGTCGTCGTTGATGCATAGGCGCTACCAACGACAGTATCAACGTAATATGCCCCTACCCGGCGTATAGCGAACACAAAAAATGCACTGTTTTGTTAGTGGAGAAAGTCTCAGTCGTCTCGCACTGAGTTTTGATAAATATTTATGCATATGTAAAAGCAATTTCTGTAATAAGTTGTAATAAATAGTTCCTTTATACAATACAGCTATTATTGGCGGATCAACGTACTTTCATATATGTTACCTACGATCATAAGAAGAGAATTCCAAATAAATAGTACGCGAATATTGCGAAATAGATTTGAAATTCATTTTATCACTTATTGCTGCTTCATATTAAATATCTTTAAATGGCTTGTACTTTACAGAAAATTGTCAACAACATAACATTCAGACGTCTAAGAAACATTTCGCCACTCTCATGTATGTTTAATGATTAGTGCAATATTATACTTACATTAAGATTTAAAATTATTTTCATTTGTATGAATGAAAGTTAAATTTTTATATTTCTCAGATATTATCTCAAATATCGCACATATTACTCTTAAGCTGAGTTCACCTTTTTATTCCACTGCGATGACGAGTTATTGGTTGAAAGCTGCTTAAATAATCATTTCAAACAACAATATTTCACGCTTATCTATTATACCTTCGATTTAATTTGTTGATTCCATGGACTTGTCATTGCAATCGAGAAGTTTAAGTTCCACTTTTAATAATACCGGTCCGTATAGTATGCCGCAAGATGAATACGAACATAAACATCGTAACATGCAACAATCCAATCACCAGCAAGCACCATCAAATAATTATATACTGTAAGTAAATATATATGTGAGCGAATGTAAACAAACGAGACGCAACATAGCTGCAAATTCTGTTATATTAGAAATCAAATTAAGTATTGATCTATCTAGCAATTTTTCAATTTCTCAAATAGGATAATTACTCATATCAATAAGTAATTTTACAACACGTCTATTAAGTGAATAAAAAGTATATCCTTACAGAGAGAATCACAAAAGTCGTGGTGTACAAAATAAAAACTTTTCCCCTTCATACATGTTAACGGGTCTTTCAAATTTGAAAACATTCCAATTGAGCAGTATACCATAACTAATCGGCTCATATACGCGTAAATGTACGTTAAGGGATCTTTTAAATTTTCTTTACTTTCGCAAGACAATCATAGCAAATGTAGTTTGTCCTCAACGAAAAGCTTGAAACGAGCACCTAAAATACTTTGTAAATGTAGTGAGAATAAATGATAATATTATTATTATTTAAAAAGAAATATTAACTTCTTTACAATTTTACAGCCCAATTACATCCCTGCATTCGACTTCTGCTGAAAATACGAGTGCTGCACACCAACAATTACCACAACATCTCCGTTCAACCATATCTATACCTGCCGCTAATACTTTGGAAAGGGTTACTGACCTCGTAGCTAATTTACAATCCTGTCCACCTACTTCAACGATTTTACTCGGCAGTAATCCGAAATACGCAAATCTAAATGGAAAGGATTGCGAACGTTTGCTGCCACCAGCATCCGCTATGGCATCGGCGTCTTTCCCGGGAAGTGGAAGCCATAATAGTACCAAAAACGCAACTCAGTACTTACACGATTCTGAAAATTACAACGATTCTGCGCAAATCAAACATGGTTATCATGGCGTAAGTGAGGTATATTAAGAATTAAGCAAAAAAATAAAAAAAAGCAAGGTAGCCTAAAGATCTATCAGTTGATTAAGTACTAAATCTAACGAAATCTTATCTTTATGATATATTCAACTACACTTTGTTTTTTTTTTTTATTTATTTTTATAGGCGAGGTCGACGCAAAATCCAACGGAATTGATTAATAAAGATTGTCCGTATAGTAACATAAGCAATAAACATGAACATTCTTCAAAAAAGTGTAAGTCTTCAAAAAAGACCCTTAATAACCTAATTTCGCTCAATTCGCAAGTATTGTTTTTAGTTTCACCGCATCATTATCATCAACCGTACATGCATCCACAACAAGGAAGGTTTAGTTTACCAGTTGCATCTAGTCAAAATCTAACAATTTCGCCAACGTTGGCGCCCAAATCCTTGCCGGCCGCCAGTCAATATGCACATGCATCCTTAAGGTCGACGCTTTCAGCCGGTAAGATCTTTCTTATTTTCTTACATTCCCGAAGAATTTTTAATTAATTGCGAAATTCAATTGTGAATACAGTCGAATCGCTTTCAAATCAAATGGCCGAACATGATTCTCATAGGCAACACCAAATTGGTATTCGTGAACGTGAAGAATACGACCTGCAGCGAGAACATCAACATAGCCATACATCATTCTTCCCGCAACATTATCAGCAACTTAGCAATGAGCCGAGAACGAATATTCAGAGGTCCCCATTAACGCCACCAGATCTATTGCCTTTGGGAAATGCCGGTGATAATTATGAGAAATCATTTAATCGTGTCATATGTGAAAAGGAATCTATAAACGACATAAAGTCATCCATAAGTATGAACCATTCATCGCCTAAACCCAACAGTTTAATAGCATTTACTCCAGCCAATCAAGACAACTCTGAATCTTCATCTTCGAACGAAGAGTTTACAGAAAATGGTAAACAGATGCCAGGGAAAAAGCTTGTGGGTGAAAGCACGAAAACCAATGTTTTAGAAAAAGAAATTCTATTAGATGTATCGCATAATAAAAGCAGCGCTGATGTCGTTCAAACAGATTCATCACCGAAAGATCGCACCATTAAATGTGCAAAGTAAGTAAACGGCGGTTTGTAAACTATAAACCAGACATATCATCCCTGTCTAAGGTATCTTCATAAAGCGATCTAGTTTTCTTTCAATTGTTGTCCACTTTATGTTCGTTATTAATATTGTATCGATTTTCATTTGAATTTTAGAGAATTTTATAAACGCTTTCCAAGTTATTGGAATTTCTGCTAAATCTAAATCGTGTTAGATCGTCTAGATCGTCTTCAATCCATAGTTAAGCACTTTTTCAATGTGAAATCCTGCCTAAAACCCTAACAGAAAGCTTTTAGAGTTTCATTTCTGAATGCCTCAGTCTGCAGTACATGTACCAAAACTAATCTATACTTTTTTTTTGGGATATTCTTTAGTTCGCTTTCAAATTCAAGAATTGAGTCACACGTGATGGAAGATCCGAACTCGTCTGATGGAGAAGAAACTTCTTTTAGAAGCACGACAACGACATCAGTGATAACTGAAAAACCAAATATTCTGCTTGAACCCAATATTGCGCAAAAAATAAATGAAATTTCGACGAAAAATAGCAACGATTCAAACGAAAGTACTTCGCTTCAAATGAAGGAAGATGTAGGACCTTTAAAATTATCGAATAAAACAAACAAAATGCAACGACAAGTTTTGCGATCAAATTCCAATTCAAATTCTTCGATTAATTCATTCAACGAGAGTATTTTGACGAACGATAATGCAATAAATGCGGAAGATTTGCGTTTACAATGCAAAGACAAGTCAGCGGACGTGATTAATAAGATAAAGTCTGCGCCAATTGAAGTTTCTGAATCTCAAGCAAATATAACGTTTGATGAGAGCGTGACGAATCATTCTTTTAACGGTAGTAGCAACATAAAATCGCGTTGCATCTCAAAAGAGGCCAACAATTCTACCACAATAGTGCACGATGTTAAAAAGACTACGCCAACTGATGATTACACAGCAAAAGATGTTGCCGATAATCATTCACACAGCGAAACAAAGGCAGATATCCTAATTGATATTGTAGAAAATACAAGAAAAATGTCCTCAAATTCTTCTGTAAGCGGCTCGTCGTCTGCGATATGCAACGATCATCCGGAAATTAAAAGTCCTGATAAGACTTGCTTTGAGGAAGTGAGTTACTTATAAATTTATTATTTAATTAAATTATTGCTCGTTATCACGTATTTTCAGGTTGAGAATAAGTTGGAAGAAATGTTTGCGGGCATCGAAGATGAACCTATTGTACGACAAAACAGTAACGATATCACCACCCAAGCTAGTGTTAGCTGTGATGAAAAACCTTTGGAACTCGAATTATCAGTGAAATCATCAATAACTGAGCAATTCAATTCACGTATCAATCGAAATGAAAAGCCCGAGTTCGCGCATTTGGATAACAAAATTGCCAACACTCCACCGAAAATAGAAAGATCATTACCTACGAAGGCTGCTAAAAAATCAACGGAAACATGTAATGTCCTGCCCATGAAAATTGATGCGGACCTAACAAGCTACTTAACGGACATGCAAGATTCGAAGAGAATCAGGGATCCTTCGCCTAATCATATATCAGAAACCCTTGACACCAATGAACCGATTGCTGTTACGAACGATAAGAGTAAATTATGTTTAGATGACATAGCAAGTTCTCGTGATGATTCTTCGAGCACCTCGGTATCCACAGAATTAAATAAAATTCATAGCGGCAGTAACAAATGTATAAAGAAAAGGAATGCAAAGACTACGGCTCGGCAAAGGTCCGCAAAACACAAATCGAAGGCGATTTCCAAGGCTAATACAAAAGCATTTAAAGCAACAAAATCAAGTCCATGCGATAATAAACAAAAAACTCAAGAGCCAGCAAAAATACGGCCCCGTCAATTGCGAAACTCTCTTCCAGGTCATGATGATTATACCATACCAAACGATACAATATTGAAGACATCGCGCGATGCTGATATTAAACACCGATCACCGTTTATTCTTATCAAAAAAGACGGCAGCATTAGCGTAGTTAATACAACCTCTACCGAGGATGTCAGTGAAAAGAATACGAAAATTAAGAAGACCAGTGCATTCATTCAAGGACGAAAAAATGTACGTGGTTTGCATTCGTCAACGTTAAGTAATAAATACGACGCGGATACTACAGACTCGTCATGGATTTGTGTATTTTGCAAACGTGGTCCGCACAAGATGGGTCTGGGTGATTTGTTCGGCCCATATGTCGCATCCGTAAATTGCGACGAATACCTAAATATTGTTAATTCAATATCTAATAAAATAGATTCAGAGGAAACTTTTGCTTACAAACGTTCACGTACGGAGGGAATGCATTTGAATACTCGAAACTTTCTTGCGATTGCCTCGAGAAAGAGTGACAATTTTTGCCCGGCCGCTGAAATGGTAAGATTTTAAAGTAAAGAACGCAACAATTTTTCAAATCTAATTTACTCCCTTTCCAGATAAGCAAGCGAAGAAAAAGGCATACAAATGAATTTTGTTTAAAAAATGATAATGGAACAGGATTAGGAGCCATGGTGAATTGCAATGCAGAGTCCAATTGCTCTGATTTTCTATTAGGAATGTGTAAAATATCGGACGGAAATTATGAAGTATGGCTGCACGAAGATTGCGCCGTATGGGCTCCCGATATATTTCTTGTGGGTTCACAGGTTGTTGGAATCGCCAATTCTGTATGGAATAGCGCACGAGCGCCATGCAGCTTATGCTTTAAACCTGGTGCTATGGTTTGTTGTTTACAACGTGACTGCAAATTATTAGCGCATCTTCCATGTGCTAAAGAAGCACAATGGTCTTTGGATGAGTCCACGTTTTGGGTATTTTGCCAAAAGCATATTCACTCCAGACATTTATCGAAACAAACACTAACAATTCCACAGACCACATAGCTATAACATAATTAGAATGTATGAGGCTGCTCGTTTAAAATTAATTTATTTTAATTTTTAGACTAACTTATATTAAATGTTTAGTTATCGAAGGTACATGTCATGCTTAACTAAGTTGCAATACTTTCCTTTTAAGTTCTCCTGATATTATTTAAGTCATTCATTCAAGTTGTACAAATTTCACAAATCTTACTTTTAATATTATTTTTAGAACATGCAAAATATATAACGGATAAAATTTAATTATAACTTGCTTTGTTTCAATTCAACTTTAGTTTAAGGATAAGTATTACATTCACTTTAAAAGCATTCGCACTTATTAAAGAGAACATAGATCTATTCTATATATATATATATATATATATATATATATATTTAAAATTCGAAATCGACCGCAATCAACCTACCTTGCTGATTAATTTGGTTCTTAACGCATTTATGCAGTTTGCGAAGGAAACACGTGACGGACATAAAAATATTAAAAAATGAAAACAAAGTACGCAAAAATAATAAGACAGATTGATTTGAAAGCAATTTAAAAAAATAAAGAAAAACTAATTTTTAAAAAAATGTACCAAACATAACCTCTAAATTTACTAAGGCGCAGACAAACGACCTTGTGTTCACAGTGAGCTTTCATTTACAACACAGCGAATTTACTGCAAGCGTATGTTTCGACGAATTTGGACCATTTTCAATACCAACCTGCGCGCGTAAGTTTTCAATGTTTCTCCCAAATTTGAAGCCGATATCTTCATTTTTGCGACGACGACACACCACACAAAAAACATAATACATTCTGTTAAATGAGAATAAGTGGTGGGAAAAAACAGAATACATTCTATTAAATGAGAAGGAGTGGTGGAAAAAAACCGTAGCAGCTGACCGCAGCAACTGAGTTCCGTAAAGTGTAGAAAACTTCAGCAATCTATCTTCCAATAATAGTTGGGCGCCTTGCTTGCTTCATCCAATTAGATGAATTTTTTTTTTAAACTTTTAAACTTTTGCAGAATTGTGGGGAAAATTGAATAGGCGTGCGGAGACATGTTTCATGCCAAACATAAACGATATACCCGCGTCTTAAGCCAAGTTTCTAAAACTCATATGATGATTTTCTAGCATGATTTTCTAGCATTAGACATAGAAAATCATCTAAAACGATGTACACCAACTAACACCACGTGAGGTTTCTTTGAATTCTTTCTGTCATGCATTTTCCTATATTTTTGAGATACACAATTCTTGGCATGCTTTTTCAAACGTCTTGCGAGACTCAACCAATAAAAATTTGTCTAACGCCCAAAGCCAATTTAAATCTTCATTGTTATAAAATCAAAGATAAAAATTGTAAAAGTCAGAAAGAAAAATTGTAATAAGATTCTGACTCGTCTTAGCCATGTAAGTTCTTCATTCTCCTTTAGCCATTTCCGCCGGTCATTCTGTAAGCCTGTTGGAATACTTAATTTAAAAAGCTGATGACACAATACATCCCTAATCTGTGACCTGTGCTTACACAAGGAGATAATTGCATAAAATGGAACAAATATTTACCAAATGACACAAACCTCGGTGTAAAAATGAGCGTTGTCCGCTCACAATAGGCAAAAGAGACTCTTACTTATCGCCTATGGAAAACGTTAAACTACCATCTGATATAAATATTTGAAAGACCGACCAAACCATTTTAAAAATTTTTCTTGCAAGCGTAGTTTTGAAGGCTCGTAGGCGATCATAGATTTCTTACTTGTTTGATTATTTTTCTTCATACAATAATACAATTCTGCCACTGTGTGTGTGTGTGTCAATCTTCTCTTCATAAAAGTGTCGTATGTCATGATTTATGTAAGCTTACTGACTGCAAACTGGTCTTCTTAAAAGAAAATCTGAATGTTTTTAACCCTTGTGCGTTGTCGTATTATGGAGAAGCGTACATAAAAAAAAAATAAAATATTTTTTGTGTAGTGTGAACGCTAGTGGAATCCTGCTTTGCCTTTCAGTATAGAGCTTGTGTGGATCAAGATAATCTTTCAAAAAGATACCAACCCACAGTTGGTTCTTCTCATGTAATCAACTTACTTCACTTCATGTCATCTCATTTTATTACATAATCCTAAGCCTAAAATACGACTGTAGGCCGTTATCAAGTGAAATATTACCATTTTCCAACAGGACTCAAAAACAATGAAAGCTTTTTAATAATTATACCCTGTACAGCTTGTGGTACAGGGTATGTTAAATTTGTGCGGGCTTATGTAACATTCAGAAGGGCTTAAGATGGATCCATCTTTTATTATAAGCCTGTCTGTCCGTCTGAATTCTGTCCACGTAAATTTTTGTTCAACCTACAGATCGCAATTTTTGAAATATTTTGATAAAATTTGGTCCACTGATGTGTTTTGATGTATGAACGAAATCTATTGGAAATGGTTCACATCGATCCACTTTTTCGAACACTTCCCTCCGATGACGTCTTTGTTTGAAAAGTCATTATATGGAAAACAATTGCAATTTTCAACAAATTTGGACAAAACTCACTCCATGATAGTATTTGGTCATTTAAGTTGGTATGCAAAACAGTTTCCCACGAAAACGAACTCTTTAATAGTAACGAATCAGAAAATTATACTCTGTCGAGGCCAACCATTAAATACCTTATACCGCATTGTCGAACAAAATTCTTATTTTTGTATGAAATTTCTATTGTGGATAAAATTTCATCACCACGTTAACATCTGTTAAAACTTCGACTTTTCTTCCTCACAAATGATCAATTTTCATGAAATTCCTTATTACGTTAGGAACCAAAAAATAGGCTGAGATGGTTGAAATTTGTTACAGTTCATTTTATAACTACTATGATCCGATTTTCATCTTGAAGCATTGAAAATTGCAACTTTTTGTCATATGAACTTCAGTTTTCGCTAAATGAAAAGGGGTTCATAAAATTGCTCCAGCCGATTCAAAGTGTTCACATCGATTTTGAATGCCGAATTACTATTACTTTTATTCATTTATTTACTTACACATGAAACCCAACTAAATTAAATTAACAGTTCAATTCAATTGACTATTAGAAGTAAATCTTATACTAATTGTTATTAAAAACTAGCATAAAGTATAGGAGGAGATGTAAAGAAAAGAAAAAAAAACACGCAAACAATTAAGTAATACTTTATGTATAAAAACCATTGTAAACATGCAAAAGTTTGACAACGGTTGGAGTAAACAACATCAGTTAACTTCTGCATCATAATGAGATGTTAAGATTGAAAGTTAGTTTGAATACGACTTAGACAAATCTGGGGATGCCAGCCATTTAAAACTAATGGCAACGCGTCTATCACGGTACCTCAAGGTGGTGAGAAAACCGCGGGAAGAATTTTATGGCAAAAAAAAAAAACGTTATGATTTCAGTGAGTTAATAATTTACATTTTTTATCCGAATAAATAAAAATAAACTTTCTTTTACTTCTAGAGGTTGTTTTTTGACTTCTTCGTTAATTGGCGCCTTAGCCTTGTCCTCACAAATTTCGTGATCGATATTATTCCATGTCTTATTCCTAAAGAGAATCAAAAACTTTGGCAATAAAATTTTGAAATTTCTGAATTTTTACTTATGTATAGTCTGCAACTGGCACGCTTTATTTTTATACATTCTGCAACTGGCACGCTTTACTTCTGTACATTCTGCAACTAGCACTTATACCGTACGGACCCAAAGTGTTCGTAGTATTCAATAAGTGTAAATGCGACAAAATATCGCGGTTTTCGACAGAGATTTTAAATTCTGATCTGTTGTCGTTCCTTAATATGCGAAATGCGATCTTCGTCCATAAACCCATTTATACTTGTACGCCAAAGTATCTGTTTGAGAAAATCCGGTTTGTCTGATTCAGACATACGATGAATTTAATCGTTCCAAATCGTTTTTTATAATTCTTTTTCAAATACTATTGATAAATGAAAAGCAAGCGTTGCAGAGCTTGAAAACGATTTTTTTTTTTATTTATTTATTTTTTTACTTTCTAAGTTAAGATGTTCCAATCTCGTTCGTTACC
>KK503024.1:2691-79986 GCA_000688735.1 Glossina austeni | reverse complement strand
CATAGTTTTAGAGTACAAAGTTTTGCATTTTCTTTTGCATATATTTAGTGGAAAAAACCGTAAATTTCCCGCTTACTATTCGGACAGTACACAACAATGACAAATAAGTACTAAAAATATAATGCAAAATTCCGGCAACGTTAAAAAAGTAGTAAAATCAAGTCTTTACAGCTGTTTCCAATGCTACCAACTTCGCTATCGGCTAAATTTGATGAAAAGAAACCTTTGATAATTTTCCACCACTTCTTTTAATCCGATGTTGCATTTGCTTTCCGTATTCATAGTTTACATTTCTCGATATTATATTTATATAAAAGAATATACAAAAATATTATTTTGCTACCTATGGCTAAAAACAATGAATTAAGTTATATAAAATAAAAGTGATTGTTCTCCAGTATTTATAATTTTTGTTGTGATCGCGATTGTTCTAATACATTACAAAATTATATATATGCGCCCGCACTTAGGTAAGTTTGCTAACAAAAGTTCTTATTACAATTGTATTTACATTAAATAAGATAAGTTTATGTAAAAATTGGTGCTTGTTGGAAAAGAGAAGTAATGATACTTTTACAAAAACTTAGGGATCATAAGTTTTGATTAAAAAAAAAACAAAAAAAAAGGTGAAAAACATATGCTTTAAGTTAATGTCCTTTTTCAAACTTTGCAATCCTTAAAAAAATCTACCGTTTAGTGCTTTTTTTATTATTGCAACAATATCTAGTCTTGAAACTACTATTTATCAGTGGGCGTAACTCTTATCTTGAAACGTTTCCCGTTTTTAAGGGTTGAAAAAGTGAACTATATTTATAAAAGCATTGTTGAGCTATTCCGAAACTGGAGAAAAAAATTATTTCACATAACATACATTGACGATAGTCAGTTATAGGGGGGATAGAAATCGCCATAAGAGTGAAACCTATACGGCATTCCGATAAGTTTACTTTACTCGTACATGAATTTAAGTGAAATGTGTTTGAATTTATAGAATGAGTTTTATATTCGTTCTCGATATTAGAAGCGCCAATTGGAAGCAGACGGGGGAAGAGAACTCTTTAACAATGCTAAGCAAACTGACTACATATTATGCGAGGCGTACGAGGCGACTGAAACGTATAATTATTATAATGTACGTATTATACGATAATTATTAGACTAATTATCTCAAGATTGCCTCATCTATTCATATTCGTACACATTAATTTAGACTATTCAGATAAACATTTCTTTAGAATTTTAATTCAAACTTCTTAAATCCCTATTTCAAGTATATGTGTTCTATTTTACAAGCTGAGATAAATAAGGAGTTTACAAGGGCGGTGTGGACGGTCGAACCTTTCACATATGACATTAAGATTTTCCTCTCTGTAGTCTTTTTGGAGAAAGATAAATGAAAATGCATCAAGTTTATCGGCTTGTTTATGCACAAAGAAATCACGAAATTGCCTAAATTGCGTCATTCCAAGTTCTTAAAAGATCGAAGCTTCTTTTTTCAATAATTTTGAAGTTACGTTGTACAGGCATGTGCATCAGTGATATCTTCTAAAACAAGCTAATCAAAAATCTTCACATGTTTCGTTTTTTTTTCTTTCTACAGAAACGCAGAATGCAACAATATCCACAGTGCAGCCGTTCGTATGAAAACAAAATACCAGTAAATCCAAACACGCAAACCGATCGTCATCTTTCACCATGTTCTGTCAGAATTCTATCACGTCCTTCAAAATCCTATCGTCAGGCTATTGCAACTTATAATGCGTTCGACATAAAACATCGGTATGCTATAGAATGTGCTGCTATAAGGGCATGAAATACCTTTCTTTCATTTCTTTTTTTTATATATTCGCAGATTTAATCAAGGCCAACAAATACCTAAAGTAAAGCACAAAGTTCATCGCGCATATTCCGGTAATTAAGTTTCACGCATATAATTAAATGTATAGCATTGTCTCATCATATGGGTAAAAACAATTGTTTTTCTAACTTTACACGCATAGTTGACTTCCTAGCTAACAATTTTTTAATTCGATATGAAAAAAACACATGCAAGTACAAAATTGTTATGACTCCTAATATGAAATATGCGGTACAAATAATGAAACAACAGGTTCAACTGGCTTTTCTTTTCTTTTCTTTTAATAACAACAATAACAATAAGGTTATGCATAAAATAATTTAGTTTTCTTATTCTGCAGGCCTACCTTTGATGATCATCGCTATATTGAGGCTAGAAAAACAATTTTCTTCACGCATCCAAGAAATGTTCAAATTTAATTAGAAGAATATAAAGATAGAATAATAAGCAATTTATAAACAGTATTAAAGCCTTAAGGCGAACTTTAAAGATCCGCTGCCTCAAGTCAATGTACAAAAATCGCTAAGTATTTTGTTAATTATGGGCGGAAAATCAAGGTAACTGCTTCATGGGGTTTCTAGACAGATTTCTATTATCTATTTTAGACATCGTTGAAAACTCGTCACGCCAATTCCTTAATTTGGTGCCTGGCGGTTAATGAAGCACGTATGCCACAATTTTCAACTTTCTGTCCCAATTCTTACGACTGATAACAAACGACATGCGGACTTTGCTAAATCAAGTTCTATCAATCAATCTTAGGTTGATCAAAGATGTATTTATTGTATTTCGTTGGGTCTCTGATGTGTGTTTTTTCGTGTTATCAATAAATTTTAGAACACCCTTGTACAGCTGTGGTGAGTAGAAAAGAAAACAAAAAACCTGATCTTAAGATCCTTATGTATTTAAAATAATTTCGATAACAAATTAAAAATTGTCTAATAGGAAAACTTGAATGGTTGCACTTAGGTTAAGAAAAGAAGATCGAATTAAAAAACAAGCAGCAGAATCAGAATTGAATCGCAATTTTTATTATCATTTAGTTCGATTGCTTACTTCTAAATTGGTATAGGCCTGATTCCTTGCAAGTATTCCGTAAGCAAAAAGGTTTTTATCCACTGACTTGGAAATTGATAAAACTAATAGTCGAAAATACTTTCTAGTCATATTATTCTTGTACTATTTACAGGATTAAACACCGAAGAAAGACAATTTCCTGGGGAAACTCTTAATGTGCCCCAGACCCAGGAACATCATCAAACAAATTATTTATTACGACCGAATGATCCGTCAGTTCATTACGTCAACAAACGTTATGGAACGATACACCAAACACACCGTTCCTCAAATGAAATTCCAGAAAATGATTATTCAAATGCAAATCTAGTAAATAACGTAGGTGGGCAAGAAACCAGTAATCAATTGAGATATCGTAAAAATAAAGTAAAAGCATCGCATAATTATAATAACACTAACGCTGTAATACCAACTCAAGAGTGTAAAAATAGTTCAAATAACGCTGAAGAAGAAAGTGAAGAAACGATTAATTTCAATCCAATATTGAATGGTGACTTGCGGAAAACACCTCCCGTTGACGTTGACGTTGATAAAGAGAGTAACGTAAACACTGTTCCTGATGGCAAATCCGAAAATTGGGGCCCAGGTAATCAAAAGCATTCTTCCAACTATAGGCGAGCCAACTTCTAACTATAACCATATTTCCTTTTTATTTTAAGAGCATCCTGAAGATGAACACAAAACAACAACCGAACTTAACGACAGTTCGAAGAAGGAAAATTTATCTGCATTGGATGCAACGTTCGAGGAGAAAAACATCTCAGAAAAGACTCCGATGTGCTTACTCAATGATTTGGCTCGATATAACAAGGTTAGACAAAGTTTACTTCCCTAGAGCAATAAATATTATCAGGATGTTTTTAATTGTTAGATATCGTTCCAATATCGTTTAACCAACGAAATTGGACCTGCACATTGCAAACGTTTTACAGTCACCCTTAAATTAGGCGACGAGCAGTACACAGCTGAAGGTTGTAAAATAAAGCAGGCTCAGCATATGGCAGCGAAAGAGGCAATTTTAAAGACAAAGTACAAACATCCGGTACCGAAAACGAGTAGACGGAATAATGAATTCGGCGTAACTCCTACCGTTGAATTAAATGCATTAGCCATGAAAATGGGTCAACAAACGTATTACCTAGTTGATCCAAGGGAAATGCCAAATCCACCTCCGCAACCATTACCAATGCCGCCGCATTTTACTCTATCTCATCCGCGACACAATCAACATAATTTCCCCTCTAGATATCAACCACGTTTTCCAATAGTTCCTTCAAATGTTATTACGCGCCCTCCTTTACATCAAATCAATCAATTTTTATCTCCGCCAACTCCCTGTAAGATAACACTAATAGTTGGTCAAGAGAAGTATATTGGTACGGGTAAGACTTTGCAACAAGCCAAACATGACGCCGCAGCTCGAGCTCTTCAGGTAATCAAAGCGAAAATAAACGATCAAATGGAGTCATCTAAAGAAGAAAATGATGACAGGGATGAAAAAAATGGTAAATCACCGATATCAGTTGTATTCGAAATTGGCTCTAAAAGAAGTCTTCCAGTTGATTTTAAAGTGTTGCGCGAAGTAGGGCCAGCCCACATGCGAAAATTTACAACAGCGTGTGTAGTCGGTTCAATAGTTACGGAGGGTGAAGGCACGGGTAAAAAAAATTCCAAAAAAAGGGCTGCGCAAAAAATGTTGGAAGAGCTGAGAAAGTTACCGCCATTGGAACCGGCAGCATCGCCTGTCAAAAGACATAAATTGAAAAATGCAGAGAGGAAAATTCCAAAGCGTTACGGGAATAAATCGGGACAAACAACATCAGATAAATCAAATCCAATAACAAAACTGCTGCAATGGCATCATATCCATGGGGAAAAAGAACCGATATTTGAGCTAATTACGGAAGATAATAACAAAGAAAAGTCCCGCAAGCAGCAATTTGCAGTTGAGGTGAAATCGAAAGGAATCGCCGTACGTGGCACTGGAAGTACCAAAAAATTGGCAAAGCGCAATGCGGCCCAAAGTAATAAGAAAATTTTACATTTTTATACCCAGACCACCGAAAAGCGACGACGTACTATATTTGTTCTTCCGTTTGTAATATTCAGAAATATGCATCAAAAGTCTCTTAATGTATATACGTTTTTAAGCGATGAAAAATTCTGCCTGTTTGTTGTCTGCGTCCTAGATAGGGGACTAGAGGTTGACATATAAATTTTTAAACAGTGGTTTTCCATATAAAGTTTGAATTTGGTGATAAACTATGATATCCAATATATTTAGGAACATCATCTAACGGTGCAATGGACGTGATCCGCTTAAAAAACCCTCCATATTAGACAAAAGTCTACAATGTCTCCTAGGACCAGTCAAAGGACTGCGAAAGTGTCGTTCGCATTAATTTACTGAAAATTTACAATGATAATTTACTAGGTTGATGTGGTGGATGATGAACAGTTATTTTACGGGAATAAAGCTTCTTTAGCTGTCTATCTTAAAATTTAAAAATACGTATATATTTTACTTTAGACCTTATGATATCCTTGGGCATAGAAGCGCAGAGTACTGAGAGTCAATCAAACCTGAGTCCCGCTAAAGAATTGGATACAACTTCCGACGAAAAGTCACGCACTTCTACAAAGCAGCCGAGGTCATTGTCTTTAGATACTATTGAAGAGGAACTTGTATCTGCCAATAATAAAGTCCCCGGTATTCTTGTCTTAAAGCAGGCAAAGGATAATAAAGGTTAAACACACATAAATATATAGATTGCCCATTGGTAAATAGGCCTTTTTATCGCAGATCAAAAAGACCTGACATCTAATAAATCATGTGAAACGGAAGCTGTTCACATTGAGCCAAAAAATAAAGAAAACAAATTGGAGGGTGTAAACGTTGCAGCCGAAAAAGGCATTGAATCTAATAACAACGTCGCGGCTGCGTCGTCAGATGCGACTTCAGGTTCGGCTTTAAAAAACGATGACACTAATTCCAACAACAAGAAATGCACTCAACCAAAGGTTAATTGTTTTCCTATGAAGGATCAGTTGTTGTATTTGGGAAACCTTCTGGGATTTGAAGTAGGAGCATTATCCATAAAAAAATAATTTGCTAAATAATTATTTATTTTTTTCCTTCAATCAAAGGTTAGCTATAGTGACTACCCAAAAGGGAATCATAACGAGTTCCTCTCAATAATAATGCTTTCTACCAATCCGCCGCAAATATGTCATGGTATTGGCACAAGCTCCGAAGAATCTCGGGAAGACGCTGCAAGATGTGCACTAAAAATACTAAGTGAAATGGGCTTAAATCATATGAAAGGCAATTAATTATTAAAATTTTCTCATTGTCTAGATTTGTTTGAAAGCATTAATAAATGATTAACTTGAATTATATTTGTTAACAATTTCACAGATTTCAGCAAAGGATAGAGTTTGCATCACATTTTTCATACCACATAAGCGTGTAGATCAGCCGCCATAAATTATCTGATTAATTTTTTGCAATGTGAGATTGAGCGGGCATAGGAAAATTATTATTATTCTCAGAAATTATCTATTATTTTGCAAACATATTTCGTAACCTTACTTAAGCTGTATAGTCGTTGTGGAAGTCATTCATGTGCTATTAGAATTAACCCACGCAAATTTTTATTCACTTAGGAATCTAAGGACGCTAAAATTCTCTGTTGAGTTTATCATTGTACACAGTTGGCTTAGGAAAACGGATTGAGATTAGTTAGCGATGAGACCAATACATCCAATAGAATGTTGTCTTATATTGGTTGTTCCCTTGCGATTTACAAACGATGGCGCCAGTATACGGTGATGTACCAAAGAATTGGCAGTTTATTACGAGGCAGATGGTAGTCAGTTATGCGCTGTCAGTTGATTGCAGGAACTTCAACCTCGATTCGAACGGAGAAGAAAATTCTTAACTCAAAAGGCGCTAGCAACATCATGAGTTCTGTTGCGATGTTAGATGTGCGTCAACCTTGTCCTGTGTCTAAGAGGCAGCAGGGGGCCGCCTCAAATTCAATTACTGTAATGTCCCATTGCCCCAAGTCACATTGCCAAATTTTGCAAGAGCAGGGAAAGCAGATGCTTAAACTGTGGTAAGTCACCGGCCTGCTCCATCAACGCTTGCAACCTAATCAAATGCTTGGCTTGTGGGTCCTAGGACCATAACGTATTTCATAGAGAGTGTCCAAAAACGAAGAAAGAGGAAGATATCAAAAAAATCTTAATTATCCAAAAAAATTTTCTACCAACCAATTCAATTTATTAGGCAACTACGATGAAGATTTCCCGGCAATGAATAACAGCATCACATCCACATCAACATTAGAGATCCGACTCTTGAGTCTAACAACATCCTATTAATAAAAAACTTTAATGCGGTAGCAAGAAATAAAACGGGTATTCCCAAACCCACGCAAAGGGCGACACACAGGATGCCCTCGACACAGGAACCAAAAAAATCCCCCCAACCCTCAGAAAAGCATTTCTTCACTAACAACCACAAGTCGACGGAAATCGAAAAATTACTGGAAAAAATTTTCAAAATTCTGTTCACCACTTCGTACGAGGAAAAATTCAAAATCATCCAATCAGAAATTATAACTCTTGAAGCTAAATTTGATCTTTTAAAACAAGGTACATCTAATTCAGTCTTAATATGCTCTAGTCTCGTTCAATGATCTCTTTCCTTCAATACAATATACAAAGTTCCATTGCAATGCCTATTTAAGTCTGTACAGCTTAGGTTAAAGTTGACTATCTTGTGTCTTATATATAGCAGGTAAGAGTTACAGAGTCCGAAAAAGTATTGACGAGATTTTCCTTTTTGTTAATTGGTTTATATAACACAGAAATTTGAATCTAGGAATTCCGATTTTGATTACTTGTCATATGCGTCATGTGTGGAGTACTGCCCCGACTTGGTCGTTGCATCTTGCATATAGTTTTTCGCTGCTGCATTTTTCGATGGTCCTCGGCATGTGATTTATATTACATCTTATGTTTTCCGAACACATAATAATTATCTAGAAGTAGTTTTTTCCTTTATGATCTATTAACTTTATGTAAAATATCTTACTTTTCATACTTTGGTGATTTCAAAAAAAAATACTCTATTCTCGCGCATAGAGCAGCCTTAACGGCCAATATCAATTCTGCTTTCGCGCTGTTGATTGTTGCCATCTTCTTTAACCCTGTATTTTCTACTTAGAGTTCCACAATGAAACAAAGAAAAAAGAACATAGAGGGCTAACACAATCATGCGTCATTCCTAAATTCGTTGCGAGACGAGTTTTACGAGACTTTGTGGAAATGGGCAAATCGTTGTATATATGTAAACAAATAACATAAAAATAGAAAACCTAGGAGAAGAAATAAAGACAACTTATTATAGATTTACAAATCATTTATTAAATTTACGCTTAATTTGCACTTTTTTCTCTTATATGATTTCAAATTTTTAATTATTTAAGTGGAGCAGAGAAGTCTCTCTCCACGCTCCTCCTCTTAAACACGTTTTCTTTATACATCACATTGTTTGGCGCATATTTGTTTAACATGACATAATATAGTGGCATGACTTCTCATTATGTTTATATTTAAAAGTTTTTAACCCGGAAAACGAAATAACGCATCATTGTGTCTGCCACCTAAGACTTAAGTTTTAAACTATTCTCTGTTTTGCTTTAGGTAGAATAAATCGTATGAAAACCTTTGTGTCAGTGAGTCATTCCAAGTTTGTACGAGTTGACGTCATATTTCTCTTTATTAATTATTCGCTTATTTCGTAGCCATCGAAAATGAAAACAAACTCGACTATATCAAACAATACATTAGGAAAAGCTGAAGGTTTACAAGCAAATGTTGATAAAGATACCATGTCATTTACGACGCCGTGCCCTTCGTCCGCAGCACCAAACGGGAATGGACAAAAGCGGCCAGTCTCGTTGGACTTGAAGCAAAGTGCGAAAAAATCACGCCTCGTTGCACCGCCGCCGCTTACCATTGAATCACAAGAGAACCAAAATATGAAAACGCTGAGTACACCTGATTTGGAAAAGATTCTTCATTTACTGCCTACACCTCAACCCGGACTTCTGTTTCCTACGAAAACTGGGCCAGTTACCTCAGAGCAAGAAGCATTCGGTAAAGGGTTTGAAGAAGCCTTACATAGTTTGCATAACAGTAAAAACGCGCAAGCGAACAACACTACGATTGCTTCTGCCAGCTCAGAGATATCAACAAACGTAGTCTCTTCGACAACTACTGCTGTAACAACAGGCATGAGCGGCGGCATGAGTGGCGGTTCATTTACATATACGAACTTAGGTAAGCTTGATAAATGCTTCACGATCGTAGGTAATAGAAAAGTAAAGTGTATTGCATTACTTTAGAAAGCTTTCCCGTAGCAATTAAAGATGAACCACAAAATCCCCCATCATCTCCACCTGTAAGTCCAATCGATATGGAGACACAGGAGAAAATTAAATTGGAACGTAAAAGACAACGAAATCGTGTGGCCGCGTCAAAATGTCGCAAACGTAAACTGGAGCGCATTTCGAAACTAGAAGAAAAAGTTAAATTACTTAAAGGTGAAAATACCGATTTGGCACTAATTGTCAAAAATTTGAAAGATCACGTTGCTCAACTGAAACAACAAGTTATTGAACACATTGAATCTGGTTGCAGCATACAAACAATGTGTAATGGAACTACTTTAATACAAAGCAAATAACATGAGGCAGTAAATGATGATGACGATATGACACTGGGAGAAGATGAGAAAGACATGAATTTAGTTGTTGACCCTGTTTGTATTGAAAATTCACAACAAATATTTATCACCGACGATGCACAGTCATCTAATACGATATTCAATTCGAGCTTAAATGGTACACTAATAAATTCTGAAAATCAATCCCTAGCAGCAGAGACCTATGAATCCTTCCAAACGAGTGAAAACGACGAGAAATGTATATCAACGTCTAATTTTTTGAACACTATTGTAAATGTCAACAACACCGATGCAATATCCAGCGACGAAGAGGTTAATTTAAATGGTAATGATCACTCCTTAGTTTTAGTTATAATTTGTAACGGTAACAACGGGTCGCTGCAAGAATATGAAACACCTCTCACAACAAAGTAAACTCAAACTAAAATATAATAAGCACAACTTGGCCTTGAATATCGCAATAACGCTTGATACTTGATACTATGTCTTTAAGTAAATGTTAAAAACTTTATTAGTCACTATGATATATGTATATACAATAAGCTTAATATACAGTATAAGTTCAATAAAATGTTAATCGCTGATATTGCGGTGCTGTGCAATATTAAAATTCATAGTTTATAAAAAAGCATTAAGAAATTAAGAATAAAGTTTAGCTTTACCACTCCGCGCGTAATACGATTAACAAATTTTTATATATTCTATGCTTTAAACAGCCAGTAATTGTTGACACGTATCGTTGCTATCAGCAAGCCGCTCCTTATTTTTTTATAGTGACTGTAAAATATTTATGACGCCAACAAATATACGTCCAGAAATATCACATGGAATTTATATATTATTGGTTATATTCAAGCTGAAATCGTTATTACACTCTCTACATAAGCCCCTGGGAACTTGATTTCCACATTCGGTCGAAAAAAATCAAACCTTAGCCAAATCGTTTTGGTCCCTAACAACAATAACCTGGTTATGGTTACGGTCTGCCGATATCACGTCTCTACGCTCGTTATTTTCACGGTGACATTGTTTTGCTATCACGTGAAGGTTATGGGACTGATGCCATTATTTATTTAAAGGTATTTTCTTTAATTTTTTTAAAATTTTATTAAAACTAAATGGTAAATTTCAACATTTCCAGGCAATATCCGATGAGGCCAATGAATTGTTACCTATTTTTAATAAAACAAGTTCGAAATTCTACCCACCGGAGATTGGTCAAATAAAGTAAAAAATACGAAAAAGAAACAGCGCGACAGAGCAGAGCGCTGCACAAGTATCAAGCTGAAATGCATCAAATTGAATGAACTAAGTTTTGATTTTTGACGAAATGCTTTCCAAAAAAAACCAATCAATATATTCTATAAACAATATATTTTCTACCAAATATTATCAAACGGAAAAAAAAATATTTTTATTGTATTATATATTTCCTCTTACAAACAACAGCAGCCAGTGGCAGTCAATCGCTATCGAATTGGAAGAGAACGTTTCTTTCCTTAGGGACAGGATGGTCCAACTCCGGAACCGTTTCTCCGCAGAGAAACGGCTTTCTGAGCAGCTCCACACTGAATCGCAGTGGCCGCATTACAACTAAATTTTCAATGTATCCTGGTTCATTCATTAATTTTCGGCCGCCAAAATTACTTTTAAAAATACGTGAAAAGATTTAATCGTGCAATCAAATGGTTTGTTTATTGCAACATTTTCTTTTTTTAATACCGACCACCCGAGGAAATGTATGAGAACACATTCCGCTTGTCAATTTTTAAAAACAGAAATGTATGAGAACACATTTCAATTGTCAATTTTTAAAAACAGAAATGTATGAGAACACATTCCAATTGTCAATTTTTAAAAACAGGAATGTATGAGAACACATTCCAATTGTCAATTTTTAAAAACAGAAATGTATGAGAACACATTCCGCTTGTTAAATAGAGCGTATACTTTTACTTACTAATGAAAACACAACTGACTTTTTTTATTGCTTCCCTTTTACGATTTATTTGAAATATGTTTGAAGGCATTCATTTTATACATATATATTCTTAACAGACATACAACAGTAAGCATATAAACATAGTTTGCATTATTTATAATTATTACGCTATGATCTGATCTTCAGTCTATTTTGAAACCATAGGTACATATAAAATATTTGACAGAAATATTATCATAATTTAATGATTGTTTGCTTTTTAAGATTTACTTAAGCACAACTTAACAACCCTGCTTCTACGACGAATACATTTTCCCAAGCTTACATGTTTAGTCCGGAAATTGTATAAGAAAGAAAAACTTGGTAACTTAACTCATAAAATGATAAACATGTTTATTTTAAGATCGTTATATTAAGCGAAAAGAAACGAAAGAATTGTATTTGGTAAAAAATTGCATTATGTCCATATTCAAAAAAATTCTTTCGAACACTTTAAAAAATAAAATTTCCAAAAGTGAAGGAATTATTGAAAAAGACGCCGCTCCTGTTGAAGAGATTAGTCGCAAAGATGAAGAACAATGCCTTGATAATAACGCAACAGATTCGACCACCGACCTAATACAATCAGACACACGATTACTTGGTAAATCAATTTAAAGTTTTTCTTACACTATTTATATATGCACATGCGTGTACACACATATATTTATGATGTTAATAATTTTATAGAAATACAAAATAATTTGGAATCCCGAATTAATAATATGAATGTACAAAATTCCCAACAGCATGTTGTAATGCAATTCTCAAATGTTAGTAAATTACACATTGGTTCAGTTTACAACATACATAACGAAAATAACGGCAATAATAAAAGAAAGAATGTACCTGCAGATCACATTTACGATCGGAATCGAAAAACTACAACTATTGTAGCGATGATGCAGTCTCATGAAGAACCCGGTCATCGAATAATTGATACAATAGCAACCCATTTAGGAGAGGGATGGAAGATGGTTATGCGAGAATTGGGTTTTTCCGATGGGCAAATTTCCCAAGCAATTATAGATCATCACATTCATGGTAATATAAAAGAGGTGTGTATCAAATAAATTATTCACGTCGAAGACAAAATTATACATTTTCAACCCTCTTTCCAATTCGAAAGCCGTTAATAGCACAACCACATTAAATTTTCTTTTAATCTTTACGAAAGATTTAAGCGCAATTCTTTTGACAATAACAGTAATATCTTATTCGGTTTTATGTGAGATGGCTTTGCTGATCTTGAATTGTTATAAGATTGGTCTCACAAATCTTGGATTAAAATCAGTTCTGTTTTCCTTCTATTAAGTTACTAGCGCAAATGTATATGTGCGTTTGCCTTCTATGGCCACCACTGAGGAATTTTATTGTTTTGTTAGCTGAGAAATAATAAGGTTATTTTGACAAATGTATACTGCTTGCGGATCAGTCGCATGTTTATATATTCTTGCATGCATTTCGCAAGAGATTTGATCGCATCAACTCCAAAGTCATTAATGAGTTTATTGAATAGATCGACTTTTAAAAAATCGAAGATCATAAAGAAGTTTTACACTGCAAAGCTAACCAGTGAGAAAATTATATCTGTCTGTGACCGAATCCTTTATTCTCACTACCTCCCTTTTTGCCTTTCAAAACGTAGGTCTTATTAATTTAAGCTGTACTGTGGGCGTGTCGTACGGCGGATTCTGTCCATTTCCAATACTCACCGGCAAGAACGTCTAATCTTCTCAAATACAAAAAAATAGACAGACGGAAGTATAGACATGCCTATTGTAAACATTTCTAGAGAAGAAATATACCGCAACCATTCGGTGATGGATATAGAAAAGAACAAACTACGGCACCAAATTTGGCAAGCATTCTATAGAATTAAGAGCGAAGAATTCGGCGTAGAAAATCTTTATTTCTGTTTGTTTATAATCCGTTTTATTTCCATATCGAAAATTTTTTACCTAACTAATATCCTGTGCTTACTTTGTATACGCTCTCCCGTATCTTAAGCAGATCCATAATAACGTAGCCCATATTTAATAAGACATTCAAATAAAAAGTTAAAAGCAAAAGTAGAAACCTTAAAACACCCTAAATCCCCCTATTCATAACACGACTTTTGAAAATAAAGCATTATATGGGAAGCGGTTCAAAAAGTAGTCCGGTCCGAATGGTAGCGCTCATCCGTTGGGCAAAACACAAGAGTACATGGCGAACGGACTAACTTAGATCGGTCCAGAATCAATCTCCAGTCCTTCTCCGTATTGCGTACATACATCCAACCTTAAGATACCCTTACACCACAAGTGGTATAAGGCATAACATCTGTCTTAAATATTTTGCGATGAACAAGGCGTTAAATACCCGCAAGTAATCGTAAAACTTGTTCAATCTAATCTTATAGAGCTTATAGAGCTCCGCGTTGGCCCAATATGTTCGTGGTGCACATTTTATCAAAACTTTAATTTTACGAGAACGAACGTGTTCTCGCGTCCGTTAAAAGCAATTGCTCAGCTGTATTAGTAGCTAAAAGTTAGCTAATGGCTGCTAACAATTTCCAAGATCTATTTTCACATTTTATTTCTCATCTTCTATTTACTTATGCAGGTCATATATCAACTGTTGCTGGACTGGGTACGTAATGCGGACGATGAGAACAGGACGGTTGCTTATATTACGAAATTGCTTTGGGGAATGGGACATAAAGATTGCGTACACCGGATGAAGCAAGCTTGGAAAGCAAACACAAAATATTGAGATTATTTGCCACCTAATTGCACTGTGAGAATAAGCACTCAATTCTCCTCCTGATTTTTGAAATACGTAAACTTTTCTTTTTGACAAATGACGACAATTAGTGAATAAATATATATCTCTAACGTTTTAATAAAAAAACCTAAAAAAAGAGAAAATAAAGTTATTGTATTTGAAGTATACTTGAGTAACTGAATTCATTTTTTCTTTTGACACTTTATTTCATTCTATCGAATGAAGTCCTTCAGTAGCAAACAAAAATAGCGTTGTATTTGTAATACCATTGGTGTATGAACAACAGTGTGAATGTAAATAAAGGTAAAGAAGAAGAAGAAAGTAAGTAAGCAAAACGGTAATCCAAATAAATTATTTGAAGTGCAAACTGGAGCTAATAAGTACATGTAAAAAAGACAGAAATAAGAAAAAATATTTTAATTTCATTTAGCAGAAACGTATAGATTCAGCCATTTTCGTTTTTCTTCAGACAGGCTTCGATGAATAACCACTTGCATGCTAAAGTCCTTTAAACATTGCATGGAATGCTTAGATGAAGAACCAGCTGCAGGCAAAAATGCTTCACACATTACATGGAATGTTTAAAGATTACGAAGCAAGAGCATAATACACTTCTTTAAGCGCTTCATCATGAGAGTTTGGATAACGTTTTTATTCATTCACTTATTTTACACATTTCACAATTACGTTTCCCTTTAGCATATTTAGGAAGTGATAGTTTTCAGCATGCGGTTTGAAATGCTTTTTGATTGGGCTGTGCAAAAGTCCAGGAAGGAAAATATTGTATCAACTACATATTTAGCTATATTTTTTTTTTTTGAAAATGCCAGTGCGGCGCCAACTTTATCGTCGAATGAATTTTCGTCCGACGCTGACAAAAGTCATATACATTGTCGACAGCTGTAAAGACGCGACTAGACGCTAAATGACAACCATAAACTCAAACGCGAAAATTAATGTCGAATTTATTCGACGTTGACGGCCATGCTACGTCGTTGCATGCTACGGTCGTTGCAACATGGACACTAATTCTTTAATTCCTTCTCACCGAATTTCAACCGATAATACTCGACCGCTGTGTTGGCACGTTCGTATAAACTTTACAACTAGAAAACAACAGTCCTTTCTTACATATCCTTTCTGAATGCCAATGTAATCGAAGATTACTTTTCGGAGCATCTAACCTGTGAGCATCTTGAAATTTCTTGAAGATCTTAATATCAATAAAATATTTATTGGAATTTTTCTTCAAGTTTGCAAGGTCTGCGTGGTGTAGTTTCACTAATTTTTGGCCAATCAATAGGAGCATTAATTGGCAAAAGAACTTGTATCGATTAAGTTGTTTCGGGATTTATTTCATTGTCATTCTCTCGCTTTCTATCTTCGTTAGCGTTCCTAAATTATACCAAGTCTAATTTTGAATTTCTGGTTTTTTAGTGTAAGATGCTTGACTCCAGATGTTTTCACGAATATGACACCACCTATCCCAGTCACTTTTAAGTTGGTAGAAATCAAAGATTTTTTTTAAGATGGAAAAAATTTCGTATTGTTATTGTTTTAAAAGAAAAACGAAATAAATCAATCATCCAACACTTGGAGCTGATAAGATTTACCTTAATATCAAATTCGAAGAATATCGCTTGCTTTTGTTTTACTTAAAACATCTGGTAAAACTTATAATGCTTGACAAGCATAATAAGAAATTGCAACTCTGTTGTTAAATGCATTTTCTAAATAATTTTCGACCCGACTTATCTTCGGTAACGCGTAAAGAAAATTTTATACTATTTTCTTGAAGAAATATTGATATTTACTATGATATTTCTTAACAATAAATTTCGTTAAAAGTACGGCATTTTTTTTTTTGCTTTTATCTAACTACAGGAAAACATATGAAGCTTTCCATCAACAAAGTGTTTTTCAGTCTCTCGATTCTTGGTACAAAAAAACAAAAAACGGAGACAAAATTGTAGTGACATATCGGTCGCAATGATATTTCACATATTTCGACAAACATATTTATCCTGTTTTCACTATTCGCCCTTTTTATTTTATCGTCTTAATTTTGTTTGCTGTTGTGTTTTCATTCTGCCGTGTATATACATTCTTGGAATAGACAAACAATGTTGCCAGACTAATTCATTAAAAACGCCGGAGTGTGTGTTCACATCGTTAACACTGTTCTAAATTTGCACAATTAAAATAATTTTTATTAAAATTTGGGGCATAATATATTAAAAAAATTATAAAATTACTAATGACGACTTTTGAAAAAAAGAGGAAAACAATTTAAATCCATAAAAACAATAAGCTTTAAGCACATAAAGCAATTAAATACCGCATGTGAGTGTAAAAGCATGTAAAGCGAAATGAAGGATTACATGAAATCAACTGGCAACGTTGGATTTATATTGGTGGTTGTTTGTACGTTACATTTCCAATGCTACTTCTTTTCTCTACACCGTTCTTTGTTTTGTTGAATTTACTACATACTCTTGTATATTATATGATAAAATGTTCATTCTGGAAAGTTAAAGCGACGCAAGGAAAAAAGTAACGATATGTAGTCGCCATTAAGTGAAAATTATAAGAAATCAGATGTGTTAAGGATTTTATAAATAAATGATTGCTTTCAATTGAAAAATATTGGAACAATAAGTGAATGATTTAAATGCAAAAACAATTTGTGCGGAAAAAGATATAATGCATTTGTAAAAAAAAATCAAAATATGCTATAGAATGGAAAGTAAAAAAGGTAATAGATATACATACATAAATGCTCTATACATATATGTGTGCATGCAGGTACATATATGTATCTATTTGGCGAACAGTCCCACTAAGATGTTATATTTTTCGATTCGGTTTATTAAAATATAATTCATATTTACATAATTTCAATTCATAAATCTGCGTTGATAATCGTATTAGTTATTTAAAAAAAAAAAAAAAAAGAGCTTTTCTATTCAACTATTAGTGTTTGTTGAATATAGACTTTGAAATCAGTGCAAATATTCATTAAAGTGTGTATACGAAAAGGAAAACTCATGTAAAAATTGATTTTCATTAAATCATATAAATCAAATTGTTTTAAAAAAGGAGCTAAAATTGTGGGACTAAAACCACAATTAAAATCAAACGTCTCAACATTACGTTGGTTCTCTTCTAATTACTTTACGAAGACTGTTCCGAATTGCTTAAATTCTTTTTATAAATAGAAATGTGTTCTTTTCTATGCACATCATCGAAAGATTAACAATAAATCAATGTTTGCTACTACGATCGTAAATCATTCAAATACGCATGAATACGTTATCATATTGGTATATGTATATGCGAATATTTACTTACATGTGTTTCTCGTACAACTTTGTTATGGAGCCCCTTATGTCATTGACGCTCAGTTAATCAATTTGATTAACATATGATTATGATTCGAACTCTCCTTTATGTATGTTCTTTTAATGTTATCTCTTTAAGGGCATCTACGTAAAATATCACTTTGGTCTCGCTATTTTTACGATCAAACGACTTTTTTTTTTTCTTTTTTTTTATTATATGGCGTTACAAATACACACAACAAATACACGGAAAAAATCAATTAACCAATGGTTTTTTGTCGTAAATAATCACGCCAAAGCAAAACTATTTGCATAAAAGTAATGAAAAAATATAAGCATTTAAAGAAGTTGGATCTTTCAAAGCGAAAATGAAAGGCCAAAAAAAGCGTACTACGTGGGATCACGTGGGTTAAAACATAATCGATAGGGGCTTCTCATCCATTGACCGTCGACGTGAGCCTTTAAAATGTGGATTTATTAATGAAAGTTAATGGTTTATGTGTAGCAAAAGTTGTTAGCACATTGATAGGTCTTTTTTCCTTATTGTTGGTAAAATCTTCAACACTTAGTTTCCTTCCGAATTATATTAAATTTGCGTGCCGCAACATGATTGCGTCCCTTTTGTGAAGTTTTATCAGAACAGTTTTGAATTAAATTACATGTTTGCGAGTAAGAGTAAAGTGGCCACTACCTGATGTAAACATATAATCTTTGTATATTTAGCTTATGCGTAAGCAGTAAGTGTAATTTCATAGAAAGGAAAGTTACCTAGATTTCACGAGAAAATAAACCTTCCAATGTTCGATTATATCGCATATCAGTTATCCTTAAGTAGAAAGATGGAGATGGATGGAGCACGTTCATGAATTACTTGACCATACCCGCAATAATTAAGCTCTTAGGCAATTAAAATCGCTTAAATTGAAGGCCTCGAGAAATATCGACACTGATACAAATTTCATATCTAGCTCATGTGCGAGTTAAAAAAAAAAATGGTCTGCAAGGATTTTGCATGTACATAAATCAAACCCACATGCGTGAGTAATTTAATAGTTGAGGTATAAACGAGTCTCTTTCACGATAAGTAATCTCCTATCACTGCGTTTATTACGCTAACTACATTTAACTACTACTTTGACGTCCGCGAGACACACAAACTTGGTGACCGCTGGCCTAAAGTAAATATAAGCGTTTTGAAAAGCTTTTTTTCTTTCTTTTTGTCAAAATGTCGTCATTTTTCAATAAATTTCTAAATGAGTTTTGAAAATATTTGTGCAATATTGTCGACATGTCATATTTTGCGGGCAACAAAGTTTCTAAATTATTTTTTTATTTTGTTATATTTTATTATCGTTATCGTTACGTCTGCATTTGTTGTCGATCGTCTAAACTGGCTTTAAAATTGGATGCGTCTAACCATGCGCCAAATTTGCAACCTTTACATGTCTTTGGGAAAAAAACAAAGAGATTGATCTGAAGACACGAAAGTGTCCCTTCGATTATTACTGGCGTTGGTCATTACATCTTGAATTTTTTAGGTTCATTAATATCTAAGCGAATTTCGATTATGTGTTTGTTGTTTGGATTTATTGCAGGAAAAAGATTTTTTGTCTTTTTTTGTATGACCAATCACTCAAGCAATCTTCTCCGTAGGTATAATAAGGCGATAGGCAGAAAGGAGAGGGGAGCGTGAGAAAAAGAGATAGGGTGAGACCGCTGCCTAGGGGGCACGTGCGACCAATCGCTAAATGCCTATGCCTTTATCGACTGAACGCACGCTATAATTACAACGAACGTTTATCGCACTGAGATTTGAATTATTTCCTCGAAAACATTTCTTTGCATTCAATTTATGGTTCGTTTCTTTTTCGTCGCAGCGTTTTGATATGTTTTGGTTATAGCAAGTGACCGAAGCTACATGAAAATCTTAAATATTATCTCATTTTCCAGTATACTGGGTCCAAAAAGTAAGATTAATTTTTCGCTTTTACCTCCTCCTCAAGCTCGAATAATATCTCTTGTTAACAGTTTCGTTCGGCGGAAGAAGTTCGTAGTGCACACCATCACGATAAAAGAAGAAAACTGTTAACATAACCTTAATTTTTGAGCGACTTTGGTTCGGTTTTTTCAGTTTTGGCTCACCTTTTGCACAACATTCGTTCCATTGGTCGGTTGTTTCCGGATCGTGTGCGTGGATCCAAGCCTCGTTGCTCCCTTTTGATGTACAATGCTGTTGTTCTCTTATAATTTCTTCCTGCGATTGCTATTGGGTGGCCTCTCCTAACGGTTAATCTAGTCTTCAAAGTTTTGCTGAAGACAAACTAGAAAAAGTTCAAGTAAAGCCAAAAATCCGTGCATTAGAATTGCAAAATACTTTATTAACAGTGAGCCTGTCCGTTGGCTAAGCAGGACGTTTTTTAAGCTGGGCTTAGGAAAAATTTGTATCACGCTTTATATCGATATCTGTTTCTGTGTATATTCTGTGTATATTCTTTCCCTTATCGTCTTGACAGTTCCCGTTGACCTCCGCACAGAGCTTCAGATTTGTCCTTCCTATGAACTGCAAGTAATAATTCTTCGCTGACGTTCCGTCCACAATTACGTCTATTTTCAAAATTTCGTTGTACCCCTTAGCTGGGACAAAAATGTGAAGATAAAATCGAGCTTTTCGCCTCAAGCAAATTTAGTTACTGTAAAGGACCCAAATTAATGCTGTGAATTAGATAACAGGGTTCCATATATCAAAGCGTGAGATTATGCTTGAATTCGAAAGCCTTGCGCGTTCAAATTACACAAGACGTACGATTCCTAGGGTATGCAGGACATAAACACGATTTATATGTTGGATGACAGGAATTTCGGCGCCGTGAAAGATCACACGCAAAATCCAATCTAATCTGAACATAATTTCTTTCTTGTTTCTTCTCCTTAGAATCAAAGAGGAGCTTGGTGGAATTCATTGTTGAAAAATTATTATAGCCAATTAAAAATATTTATAGCCAATTGGAGAGCTGAAGCAGCCAATATATGTGATGTTAAATTATATTCATCTCAAAATTGCGACCGACCGACAACATGACTAAGTAAACTTTTTCCCCTTATGCAGTTGTTCTTATTACATTTCAGACATAGTGTCTGACAAAGTCTCAGACTTAATTAGACCTAATGTTACCGCTTTCGAGTTTCTTACCTAATCGAATGAATTCTTGAATTGTTGGGGTAAAGTTCATGTTGATAAATTATTTTTTTTACTTTTCAATAGATTTCATGTCCAACTATCCAGAAACTCGTTTCATTGCTATTCTTCTGGCATGTAGAGCAACAAGTTTCTTCAAGACCTTAGAAGTAACAACTGATTATCTTCATAATAACATCCCTTGGTTTCGTTAAAATCCGGCTACGTTATGAAACTTTCCAAAAAAATAAAGTATGTACAGTGGGACTCATTAACATTCGGTTTTTATCCCAAGCAGTAATGAAATATCCACCAATTTAAAGTTATTGTCCTTACGCGGTCATCAATTCAATTATTTTATTCTGCCAGCGAAGGTGCACTGAAAATTGCGAACACTCCTTAGAAACCGTTAAAACAACAACAGTTCTTCAGACACCTAAGAAAACAAAGCGTCAGTAATGTTCGTGTTTCGTAGATTTTGAATTCTAGCGAGCACAAAAAGATTTGCAGAAAGTTTTTCTGAAATAAATTTTGTATTAAATGAGAGCAACTAGGCCCTGATCTTGCAATAAAAAATTAAATTAAAAATTCAGTTTGTCCAGAGAAGCAAAATGGGACCCAGAGGAGATAATTCAATTTTGGAACAGAGAGAACTAGTCATTTTGCACTATAAGAGTGAGGTGGGACAGACAAGGTGAAACATACAAAAAATTCGCGGATATCGTCAATATGAACATGAATGCCGTCGGAAGTATTGTTCGCTGATCCAAAGTGAAGACAGAATCCATTTAATTAAGCGGACGGGCAAACCAAAGAAAGTTGCTGCTACGATTGAACAGGCGATTACGCGGAATTAAGAGCAAATTCTCGATAAAATGCACCCAAAATAACCACGTGGTACGATAAGAAGAACTCTTACAAGAACGTAATTGGAAGCTAAGACTAAACTTTGTCAGAGGAAAGGTTTCTAAGCCCATATCTTGGCGAAACCACGTTGTATCTGCTGATGAGAGCAACGTTTTTAGATCCGATGAACGACTACAAAACTTGAGGTCTATGGTAGAACACGGGAATGGTCGCGTAATGGTTTGGGGATACATTGGAGCCAATAGAGCCGGAAAATTGGATTATTTCAGGATATTGAGGGAAACTTTTAAAGAAAGTCGGGGAGAAGCTTAGTATTTTGGAGACATTGAAATTCTAGCAAGTTAACGACTCCAAGCACAAGTCTCGCTTAATTCAGAATTCCGCTTATGTAAGTGCCCCAAAGTGCCTCGCTTTCCTCTCCAATCACCAGACATAAACCCTATCAGAAATATGAATGGAATGAATTAGATCGCCGTTGACGAAATAGACTACAAAACACACTGCAAGAAGGATGGAATAAGATCCTCCGTTCTTCCACAGAAAAAATTATACAAAAAATGCCAAAACCCCACCAAATATTAATTTTTAATAATATTAATTCCGCGTGCTGCGTACTGCGTGCTGCGTGTTGCTTTTCCGGGCACCCGCAGTTATTTAATTTTCTTATTTACTGCTATAATATTTTGTTTTTTTTTTGTTTTTATTATATTTTATTATGTGGCTACTAGTGGCATAAATTGATGGAATGAACCTTTGTGTTTGGGACAATAGAGTAAGCTTGACGGGCGTTTATTTTTTGTCCACAGAAATACAGAAATATTAATGGCTCCCACTGTATATATGTTTGAGCAGAAAAAGCCTATAAGTCGATGCCTAACTGTTATCCATTGTAGAAATGATTTTAAATTCCCACACAATGTTCGAGAAATTACTCGCTTTACATTTACAATCAGTAATTTTAAGGTTCAGTATCACTTATACCATATAGTATAGTTATACCATATATGTAGTCATGAATTTAAACCAAAAGTTTAATTAATATTTTTTAACTAAATGATTAAAGGATTTTCTTCCTTGCTGGATAATGTGGTTTAGCGCTACTATATAGAAAATTTGTTGTTATATTATTTTTATATATAGATACAGAGTATCATACGCCTTCGATGGTCGGGTAGTACCGACGCTTGAACATGCTACGTTATTTCGGCTTATATGTAGTCCTTCGCTCATGAATGAAAATTGGAAATTATTTTTTATTGGCATTTAAGACTTACTTTTCTTGAGCGATTTATATGAAAAATAAGTCGACCCGGCTCCCGTTTTTTTAGCTTAATTTTTTCGTCAAAGAAATTATTATTCTTCACCTATGTTCGTCACAAAGTGCCAGAGAAAACACTTTGTAAAGCTTTACTTTACAAGCGACGAATCCTTATGTACGAAAAATAAACGTACAGGGCCCAAGTTATATACCAAATTCCTGTTTTGGATGAATTTTTGTTTTGTTAAAATATTAAAAAAAATTACATTTTGTTTACATAAGGAAGGCTAACCTTTTATAAGAACGTTTATATAGGAGAAGTTTCAACAAATGGTCCCATCCCATCTATATTTTCTTTATTTATTTAGTGTGTCACAGTGGGGCTTTTCGCTGATCTTTTTCATTTTTTGAGAAATATTTAAAATCGCAAATTTTGTGCATTGTTTTGTTTTTGATGGACTCTTCAAAATTCTACGTTATGTAAAAAATAAAGGATGGTCCGATTTAATCCCTTTTTAATAGCGTTTGTTCAAAACATATCTGTCATCGCTAAAATATCTCGACCTATCGAATGGACAGACTTTAGAGAAATTTTGGTAATAATTCTTAACTGTTTGGTGTGATAAAAGGTCGGCTTATCTGAAGACTTTGAGCGTGTTGCGTATACAAGCCTTACCTTTATATGACTGACTACACATTAAAGTTTGAACCCTTTAGGAAGAATCGAAGCGTGCCGTTTCCATCTATAGTACCATAGAAATAACTCTGGGAAGAAATTTATTTTTAGCCTTCCAGTTCATTGAAATAAAAGCTTATTCTGGTTTATTTAGCCTCTTAGGTGCAGAATAATGAGGTCTCTGACAAGCGAACTAACTTAATGCGGATAATGTCTTGTTCATACCCCCTGTTCTACAAATTCATCTAAGAACGCCAAATCTTCAATGACCTATTTGAATAAGACAAACGAACGCAAGCAAATTTAGAATTCGTACCTAAGGTTCTCTAAAGTGGCAACTAAGACATTGTTATACTAAGTCTATTAAAACTCCTTGCCGGTTAATAAAAATAAGCTGGAAAGATGCCAAGGACTCCAAGAAAATATTTTCTTATTAAATAGAGGAGAACATTGTGGGAGGACGCGGCCAATCTTTAAACACCCTACACCACTTTGTTTAATAAAGTTCGTTATTCATATAGTATCTTTTGAGAATAAGCTTTTATATGGCGAATGGCCGGAAAAGTGGTCCGATCTGAAATGTTGTCAATACCGATCGTCCTTGAGCCGAAACAAATTTCATCAAAACTTTTGAAACATTGTGTCCTGAACATTAGAAAACAAGACAGACAGACAAACTTGAATTGACGAAAAAATGATTGTGAATGGATCGCCATCTCAAGTCCTTCTGGTTGTTGCATGCATATGCATGCATAAACTTAATATACGTTTGTACCATAAGTACTGGTATAAAAATATAATAAAACATTGGTATGGCGAAATGAGTGAACACACGTGTAACATAAACTAAAAGATTTTTGTGGGCAAGTGCACATAAATAGTCTTCGATAAATATCTCTCGGGATTATGTTCATTGATTTTTACTGCGAGTATTTCTTTTTAATATTTTTGTTAATTCAAAGTTAAACCTGATATCCTATTCTTTCCAGGCTCCGCTGAAGCGTTTTTAATTAGTTTTTAAACTTTTTTTTGGGATGAAAGAATAGGTGAATAGGAAAAGGTGGATAGAAAAGTAGATGTGTGTTGTTCTATGTTGGTGGAGACTAATCTGTTCCCATTTCCTCTTATATTCCGGAACCATGCTTTCTCCAAGTTGGATGAACGTTGCGGATCGTCATCATACTGAAATTTCCAACCAAGTACCATATCATCTTCCGCATACGGTGGCATTACAGATTTCAACAAGGTTTTATATAGAAGTCTATCCATAGTGGTGTATACGTATCAGATTGATATCCTGTAACTGTAGTATGGCATTCTTTTCCTTTTGGTCAACGTACATTTCTTTCCGCATCGTTGTCAAACAATGCCGTTTGTCCAAAAATGCTTCGTCACTCCAAAGGATACACTTTCTACACTTTCTTCCGCCTTCGGATTTGTATCAATTTTTATGGACTTTGGTATTCTTTGCTCTTCTCCAAATTAACTTTTCTGAGCTATCACCTAGTAATTGTCGATTAATAGTGCGGGATAATAGGATATTCTCTATTTCATTGGAAATTGCTTTAGACGACATGAAGGCATCTCGCTTTGCTAAAATTATCATGCGAGCATCGCAAGCATACCAAGTTTTTTCAATTGCTCCGCGTCTCTCAATACTTTTTTTGGGAGGTTTAAAGCATAAGGGACGAAGTGTTGCGACCCACCTAGTGCTGGGGTAATAAATTTGCATGTTTTTTCGGAACTGATTTAGTAGCCGTCTTCCTTCTTCACTACAATGATGTGCTCGATCCATTCAATATGATGAAAAAAAATTAATTCTTATTGCATTTTCTTCTCAAGAAATACGAATTATCTTCACAATGCACTTCCAAGATCTAAATCTAAAAGAAAAGTAGGTTCGGCTTGAGTCCTTTTGAAATTCTTGTACAAATTTGAAAACGATATGATCATATTTTACTGCGTAGTTGGTCAAACGGACAGACGGCCGTGCTTAAATGCGTTCGGAATTTGATGCGGGTCGAAAATGTAAATGAGGTTTATGAGGTTTTTAAAGTTTGACTCTGGGCGTTATAAAGGTATTGAAAAAAAAATTAAACTTTGATACCAGGGGAATGTTTACAGCAGACGGACAGACGGACATTCCGAAATTGCTTCACAATTTGGTGCTGATACACAAATACATGTGTATGCTTTATGGAGTCTTTGAATCGTCCTTCTGGGTGCTGCAAACGTTTTGACATGATGACAGACATCTGTCGGTGTAAAACAGCAACAGTAGAGACATTTTGGCGGGACATCTTTAATTTATGGAGCATGCACTGTAACGGCTGCATGTATAAAACAAAACTCGCCTAGTCTGCAGGTCGATTGTTAGAGGGGACTTTACCTACCATCCTTGCTCCAATTCTAATATTTATTGTTCGGAATAAGAAGAAGAAGAAGCCGTGCAGTTGCATGCTGCGACGTTATCCCAACTAAGCGTTCACAGGAAATTCCAACGAGAAGTGCAATTTTAAACCAACCCCGCAATAGGGCCATTGTTGCGTGCGTCGTGTGACAGATCGTATCCTGTTCAAAAGGAACGCCGTTCATAGTCACAGCACACTTTTTGTCTTGAAAGTCATGTTCAACAGCATGGTGGAAAAAGTGCAGTCACATCGACGACCCAAAAATTGCACTAAATTGTCACTCGTAGTAGTCGGAAAGTTTCTTCATTTTCCGCAGCCCCAAATGCGACAGCTATTTACATACCTAAATAGACGAAAATTTCTCTAATCAGTAAAAGTTGTTAGGTTTAAAGTAATCACGATCTGGTTCACGCATTTCGAGTACCCAACTAGCGAATACCTCTTAAAGCTTTGTTTAAATGTTTCTTGGACATCAAAATGCATTGAAGTTGTTGAGGTTTTTATAACCACCTAAGAAGGATGGAAAGATATTCATTTCGTCAAAATCTTTGCAACGCACAGAAAGAAATGTCAGGGAAGCTATAAAGTCAGTTTAGGCTTGATCAAATTCTGGATCGATATAAGTATGTCCGCCAGTCTTATGTTCGCAAAAGCACAAATATAAGCTTCAAGTGTGGCAGAAACGCAACTTTGCGTCCAAAACGAAGCTCATCGTTCGAGTGACACAGCCACAACACAGTTTATGCTGAGCCCAAATCTGTTTTCAAAAGCAAAAAAAGAAAATGAATCTTTTTTCGCTCAGTACTCATAAACTAGAGCAGATATAATGATAAAAACCTGGATGATCCCGCGTTGCCCGAACAAAAATGGAGAACATCGGCCTCGTGCACTCAGTACTATATGGTATCGAAATTTAATTTTTTAAAATTTTTCTAAAATAATAGCGATGCTTATGAAAGATACGGTTAAAGCCGCATATGCTATTTACATGTTGAGACTTGGCAGATGCCAAGTCTCTGACATTTCCCTTGGAAAGTTTAACAAGTCTGATCATAAGGCTCTTCAGACTACCCTTCGTTCGTGAATATCAAGAATAAATTGCATGGATAAGGATTTTTTTAGTCAGGAGAAGCCGCTGACGGCACCAAGCCAAATGGGAAAATATTATGAAAAATGGTTCGAATAATGATTCGAAGTAAGAAAGTGCGGCGGTTTATAAAGGAGAACATTTTAAGGAGCAAGAAAGCACTTTCTTCTAACAGCAAATTATTGCTGTTTTTTGCTTAGCAGGCTTAACAATGCGTTAAACAATGCCTGACACGTATGAGTGAGTAGTGACCTCTGACTGCAATCGTTTATAGAGTAAATCATTTTGTGGATTTGGATAAGTAATTAATTAATAATTGACATTGTTGGTGGTCAACAAATTTTTGGATACCTCGCATATCCATTAAAACAGTGAGTAATGATTAGGTCGTCGAAATTTCATACATAAAATTTTCCAAAATTTTCAATGCCTTGAATGCATTTAATTGTAAAGCTAATACCGATCTAGAAATATTTAATAAAGGGGGCGGAAAGTATGAGTAGTTGATCGCGGAGTGTCCACAGGATTAGTTGTTTCGAATGCGATCCTTGTAATCTGGGAAAAGCTTAGGCAGTCACACGGTATATGATTTGTTCAAAGGATTTGTCCATAATTGCAGAATAGAGAAAAAGACTTTTCTAGGATCCACTGGCAAAGACCAATTTTCGCAAATGCTTTGGCTTTTATTTTGACAATATTTGTTGGATATAATGGATGAACTAAGTGAGGGTTAACAGGGGAGTAGTGCATTGCCGGTAATAGTATTGGTGGTAGATTTGCTTCCATAATATTCTCTTTAACTCTCCTTCCAATGTCGCTTTGAACTTTTCCAAGGTATCGTCCCTAATTAGGACTGGAGAAGCAGCAGTTTTCGCCGCTCGATCAGCTTGCCCATTTCCCATATAAACCGATATGACTGGATACCCAAAGTATTTTCATCTTATTACCGCATGTTATAATAGTATGTGTTCTTTATTTGTTAGTGATTTCCCAGTTCCAAGGCAAGAGCCTCCTGATAACTTTTAACGCGGACAAACTACCAATGACTACCAATGATGATTAGCAAGATTCATAGACGATCGCAAATTATGGTCCGAAAGAGACCGTAGGTAGGACAAAGTGTGCTACTTACCTAGGAAATGACATCAGCCCGTCCGAGAAGAAAGTTTCGATCGTCCGTCTGTCTCCATACATGTTTCTGCTTCTGCGTATATTTAGTGAGCGGAATCGTCTGAATAGTGTTTGATGGATAAAAAGTGAAACCATCCCACTATTGTCGAACTAACTGGCTTTACGCCTATAGATGCTTTTATATGATTAAGCAGAACTGAAGCATCTACGACGACATGGCTAGGTGAAACTTTATCGGACTTAGGGCAGTGTAAGGGATACGAACCTTCACTTTCCAGTTGGGTTTTATCTTTATATTTATTTAATGTCCACTTTTTATTTTATTTTATTTACTTGCACATGAAACTCAACTAAGACAATTTGACCGTAGAATTTAATTGACTCTTAGAAGTAAATCATATACTAATTAATATTAAAATCTAGTATAAAGTATATAAGGGGAATAAATAAGAAAGAGAAATAAAAAAAAAAAAATAAAAAAATAAAAAAAAAAGCATGCACACAACTAGCACAGAGGCACACCTACAACCAGCAGAGAACCAAATTGCAAGTGAACCCCTAAGCCATCGCAAACATGCAAAAGCTTGGCAACCGATACAGTAAACAACGCCAATTAATTTTCGAATCATAATGAGATATTAAGATTAAAAGCTAGTTTAAATACGACATAAAAAATCGCGCGTGTTAAACAATCCGATAAATCCGATTAAAGAATCCGATATTGAGATTAAGTGATAGACATCATTTAGGTTTCTGCAAACAACTTTGAACGGTTTAAACAGCTCTTAATTATATATGCAATGACTCAGCTTAACTAACATATAGTGCCTAGGGAAGGGGTTATGGACATTAAAGCTTATCTCACCAAGTAGTATGAACGAATTGATAGCACCATTAATTATCTTAATTAAGAAGGAAACACCAAGAAGAATAATACCATCAAGTGACGGTAAGGATAACAGAAGCAACCTATTTCCATAAGGAGGTAGGGAGACAAGCGGGTTCCAACCCAAATTTCTAAGGACAAACAGACAGAATTGTCAGAATTTTGAACCGATTCAATTACACCTATAGGAAGGAGACCATACAACCGTGGCATACTCAAGTATTGCACATGTAAAGCTTTTTTTCCAGCTCTTTGGACCACCAACCAAGCATGAAACCAAGCGCGGATCTACCTTTACTTGCAGACAGCTCAATATGCAAATTAAAACTGAAGAAGAGTTATTAGGGGTGTTCCATCCCTCTGCTCGAGTAGGCAAATGTTCTCGACCAGCAACTCAACGGTCATGGGTTCAAATCTCAAGTACGGTAGGGTTTCCAATAAAATCGATAGCCTTAAATGATCGCGCTGTAAGAGTTTAGTCTTAGAACTTGTAATTTAATAATAATAGTAATAAGGGGAGTGGCCTCTTCCTACTACTCCACACAATTTGTTGAAAAAGATCCGTATAAGAAAGTCTACGATTTTCTTGGATTTAAGGGCCTAATGTCTCCAGATGAGGGAATTTTGCACATTGCAGTAAATAGCACATAAGTCTTTACACAAAAACGTTGTGGACGTTCGATGTTTGAATCTTCAACTTTTTTGCTTGAAATTTGATACATGGGCCAAATGAAAAATGTCGGCGATTTCAACGATAAACCGTTATTGCAATAATGTACTTGGAAATATTCAAAATTGCATAAATTATTTTTTAAAAAATTTTTAAAATTAAAATATTTTTCCAATTAATAATAAAATCGTCAATGACACAGAGTAGACGCAGTTCAGAAAATAAAAAATTAAAAAAATGGGTGAAATTGCAACATTTTTTTATTTGTTTTGAAACTTAGAAACTTTAAAGCACTTTCGATAAAAAAGTTGACGCGTTGGATAGATTGAGAAATCGAAAAAAGGATGAAAATAAATGAAAAGTTCATATTTAATATCCTTGATATGAATTTTATAATTACTTTTTACATATTTCTCTATTTTTAGGAATTAACCGGACGACGTAATGTTATTACAACTTTAAAAACAAAAAAAAAAACAAAAAAAAAAACGTTAATGATTAATACAAAAAAGGGGAAAAACGAGAATAATTCCTGCATACGAGAGAAGCAAAAAGAATGGTATATAAAATACAAATTATTATTAATGAAACAAGAAACCACCAGCAGTTGAGGCAGCTTATAGATCTTCAGAACAGTTCGGAATATCTCAAGCGAGCGTTAATATTTTCTGTACGTGTATTAAGTTTTAATAAATTGTAATTTCCTTTAGTAATGCTATCGTCATATCCTTTTAAATTAAATATATTTTTTTTTTTTTTTGTACATCAATGATAAGTCCGCAAAATAGACTTGCTCGTGAAAAAGCTTGGCTTGAGATACATGCGCCTCCAACTAATTGGTGCATTATTTTTTGTAATATGTTGTATTTCTTTTCTTATTTTTTGGAAGAGTAACTTTTAAAAACATGTCATCGCAAACAAGTGGCGGCAATAATAATAATGCTAGTGGTGTGGTAAGTGGAGGAGGGGTTAATAATGCCCCACCCGGACAAAGTGGTTCCGGCAGCGCTAACAGTGTTAAGTCTAATTCGAAAATGTCTATTGATCATCAGGCCACACTTGATAAAGGGTTAAAAATGAAAATAAAGCGAACTAAGACCGGAACGAAAACATCGGAAGCAAAACATGAAATTGTAAAGGCTACAGAACAGCAAAACGGTATACTCGCTGCAAATAGTGGATGTAATCCGAATCTTGATGAAAATACTGGTGGCAATTCTTCGAATACATCCAACTGCGGCCCGAACGCGTCGTCTAATAATAGCGGTACCAATTTACAGGCCGGAATTAGTTCAAACTCGAATGGCAATAAAAAACATGTTGGAAGTAATAACAGTAACCAAAGTAATAGCCACAATTCAAGCAATAACACTAGTATGATGTCTTCGGGCGGTGGCGCTAATATATCAAATAGTTCACAAGGTACGCCGCAGGGTACGAAGAGGGGCAGCTCAGGTCATCGCAGAGATAAAACTAAAGAGAAAAATGCACATTCCAATCGTGTAAATGTTGACAAGTCTACCTCACAAACGAATGAAAAGGAAACGGGAGAAAAATTGACATGTCAATGTAATGGAGATATTATTGGAGCTAATACCACGGTTCCATGTTCGAATAATTTATGCATTCGTCGTAACGAGAGCAATAAACTTCCCGAGCGAATGGCAAATTCTAACTCTAATACGATTTCCAATGCATCAGTTCCACCTGGTGTTTTTACACCCACAGTGGATAATTTAAACGCTTCAGGGACATCTGCATCGGCTGCTAACATATTAACTGCCACAACCACTGTCAGTTCGGCAACGATAGCCCAGGCGTCATCGAATAGTGGTGGCACTAACGCTCCAGGACCGCCGAACAAAGATAATTCCTCGACTGCTAATGGAAACATGAAAGTTTCTCCACATATTGCTGCACAATTAGCTGCTGCTGCAGTTTCAAATACATTTAGCTCTAATACATCCAATAGTGGCGGAACAAATATCTCAAACACAAATTCTATTTCTTCAGATTTAAAAACATCATCGTCATCGCTAGCTTCGGGGACCGGTAATTCAGTGCAGGTGGCCAAGCATATGGCACCTGGTATCATATCTGCCACTATGCATCATACTATTTCAGTGCCCGTTACGTCTCACTCATCCACTATACAACATGGAACGACCCCTAGTGGTAGTCCACCAAAATTAAATTGCGGAAATTCTGCAACAAATCTGAATGCCGATGAGACCTCTCGCTCTCCACCAGCTAAACGAACAAAGCATTCGTCAGCTGGCGAAATGAATACAGTTAAAGAGATGGTTGATATTTGCGTTGGCACTTCCGTCGGCACCATTACAGAGCCGGACTGCTTAGGTCCCTGTGAACCTGGTACTTCAGTTACATTAGAAGGTATCGTTTGGCATGAAACTGAAGGTGGAGTTTTGGTGGTCAATGTGACCTGGCGCGGTAAAACATACGTTGGTACTTTATTGGATTGTACCCGCCATGATTGGGCTCCTCCAAGGTGAGTATGACAATGATATGCTGCATAATTTTATTTTCATCGTTATTCGCTGTAAGAACGGAAAGCACATCTAGTGAAGTCGTTTTTTTAATCGGCTCAGATATCATGTTTACTTATTCACTTACGTTATTGCTATGAGATAAACTTTTGCATATTTTTCAACGAACTCTCGAAAGTAGACAATTCCCATTCGGTGATGCAAAGTGAAAATTTTAATTCAGATATCGGGATTTGCTGAATTCGCGTGATCGTTTACATTAGTGTTATTAATTTTGGCAAAAAAATTTATAAAATTTTCAGATTCTGTGATTCACCGACCGAGGAATTAGATTCTCGTACGCCGAAGGGTCGAGGAAAACGTGGTCGTAGTGCAGCAATTACGCCCGATTTAAGCAATTTTACTGAAACCCGCAGTTCTGTAAGTTTTGTGTATATAAAGAACAAAAACGTGTGAACGATTTTGCAAAATTTTTAAATCGATCGTAATTTCTTCTTTTAATACAGATTTATTTTTCTCATGCACAGGTCCATTCCAAACTTCGGAATGGGTCTACAAAGGGAGGTCGTGCAGCCGCACGTACCTCAACCACTACTACGACTTCAGGTAGCAATTCTATTGTAAATACATCAAATAATACCGGTTCAATGCCGCCTGGCAACGGCAACGGGGGTACAACTCCCAGCACATCACCTACCGCATTTCTTCCACCTCGCCCTGAAAAGCGTAAATCAAAGGACGAGCCACCTTCGCCAGTTAATGGAGAAAATGAGACTTTATCATTGAACATGGTCAATGCAAGCGGTATTCCTATTTCGGCAAGTGGAGGAGGCTTGGCCACTCAACCACAAAGCTTACTCAATCCCGTAACGGGTTTAAATGTACAAATTAATACAAAAAAATACAAGACTGCGTCACCTTGCGCTATTTCTCCAGTGCTTCTAGAATGTCCGGAACAGGACTGTAGTAAAAAATATAAGCATGCAAACGGATTGCGTTATCATCAATCACATGCTCATGGCGGCGTTGCTTCTATGGATGAAGATTCGCTTCAGTTACCCGAAATTGAAGAGCCTCCATCGACACCATCGCCGGGTCCTATAGCGGCACCGCCGCCAGCAATTACACCGAATTCAACCGACATTCCAGGAACTGTAGCATCGGCTAATAACAACCCTAACGTGACTGCGCCTCATTCTTCAACGCAAGAATCTAGTACTGTTACAACGTTCGGTAATTCGACAGCCAACTCATCATCCGAATCAACTGTATGCACATCTCGAAGTATTTCAAATATGCCACAGACCACGCCAAGTGCCAGTCTCCTAGTTACTGCTAGCGCACAAGGTCATGAGCAGATTTCTGGCGTACCTTCCGCTGGGGGCAGCATCACCGCGGGAACATCTAATCAAGCTTTGACACAGCAAAAGCAACAGCTAGTTGAACTGGCGACTGTTACTAGCGCAAATGTTTCTAACGTAACGCCACTAGAACAAAATCAACAAACTATGCTACAGCATGGACCTCCAGGTAAGGAAAATTTATTAAATTTTCCCATATGTATGTATTTTTCCATTAAATATGGCAAAGCAATAGTTTTTGTTAATATATTTATTAATAATAAGGTGAACACATACCTGTCCTCATAATTTATTGGCCTAATCCAAAGGTACTCATCACCGTTTACACCAAAGAAAGACAAAAGAAGGAAAAAAACGAAATTCTCGTGCTCTATAATAGGGAGTGGTCGCAATTGAGATCTTCTATTTTCAAAATAAAAGTTTTTGTCGCAGAGGCAAGTGGACGTTGTAGGCGTGATCTTTGAAAATTTTAGCTCAATTTGAAATTCTTGTACAAATTTGTAGGCGATACCTTTATTTTCGTTAACGGAAGGATGTTTACTAGAAATACTAAACCTGTTGCAAACAGACAGATAGACAGACGAGCAGGCGGACATGTTTACGTGCATTCAAAATTTGAAATTGGCCAAGAAATTGTACCCTTTATGGGGATTTTGAAGTTTGTTACTGCGCGTTATAAAGTTATTGAAAAATAATTAAATTTTGATTCACTATAATGTTGGTGGTCATTTTTTCCCTTTTCGTGCACAAATGATGCAGCATCATCCATAGAATATGCCTTGAAATTCTTGTACATTGATCTGGTATAGTTTATGAGTAATGAGTTAAAAACCAATTTTTCATTCCTTTTGAAAAACAGAGTTGTTCTCAGTTTACGCGGTTCTGTGGGCGTGCCCTTCGACGGATTTGGCCGACTTTACACACCAATCTGTAAGCAAAAACTTCCACTGTTTCTGCCAAATTTAAAGTCGAAAGCTTCATTTTTACGGCCAGGAGAATGTTTAAACCAGACATTACACAGACGGACAGACAGTCAGACGGACATGGTTAAATCGATTTAGGATTTACGATTTGATGATGATCAAGAATATATATAATTTTTGGGGTCTCTGATCCTTCCTTCTGGGCGTTGCAAACATTTTGACAAAATTCCCATCCTTCGGTGATGAGTATAATAATAAGTTTTATACCACACCAGGTCTTCATTATTGGTAGTATAAAGCTCAAATATGGTCGACAAGCAAAAGACATGTGATCTCAATTTATTTTTTTGTCGTTTGACAACCTGCTTAAACTCTAGTTAATCCTTTGCAAACTCGTCCATATACTTTTATGCTTTATTTATTATCCTTCCAAACAGCACACATATATATATATATATAAAAAAAAACTTTGTTTTATATTTTAGCAAAATCCGGTGTCCTTCGTTTTGGACAACAAAATGAATCAAAATCGAATAATGCTAACCTACTGACTGGAAGCTTGCAGTCGCTACCTGTTACTTCGCAACAAACGTCTACATCTTCAGCTCCAAATCCTCCATCTTTGCCAGAGCAAGCCCCGATACGTCCTATATCAACCTCTGTTAGCAATGATTTCAATAGCCAACTCGGGAGCAATTCTTCGCAAGCCCCAATGTCGCAGCAAAATATTCCAATGGCTGGTAAACCCATATCGTCCTTTGGTTTGGTTGGAAAGCAAAAGAAGAATCGTAAGTCGCCGTGCCCTGGTGAATATGATGAAGGAGGAGTTAGCGGGAATAATATTACATCGCGTGATGATGTTCAAAGTCCTGCCTACAGTGATATTTCTGACGACTCTACGCCGATACAAGACGCAGAGGCACTTGAGAAAAATCAATCAGCGAAACACATTGATTTGCTGAAGAAGCCGCCGGAAATCGAAATGCCCGGATCAGGAGGGAATATTTCAGCGGGACAACATTCTTTGCCGCCATCTTTGGGTGGCTACAATATGTATCAATTCTTTCAACAGCAACAATTCATAGTTCAACCCTCTGCAGAACAACAGCAACTAAGCAAACCAACTATACCTACAGGAATAGTTCAGCCTTCAAATCAAATATCAACGCAACAAAGTTCCCAACATTCTCAGTCACAATTATCCAATGCACATAATTTACAACAGCAACAAACTTCGAATCATATGGACTACAGTAATAAAACTAAAGATCCTCCATTAGATTTGATAACGAAGAACACAGCAAATCAACAGCAGCCTCATCAACTTCAGGATTCGAATAAATCTCAAGATCTGACCATGCCTCCGCAAACCACCTCAAATAATTTGAGTAATCCTGGTCCCGTACCAACGTGTGGAAACTTATCGGCTAATTTAAACAGTCTGACGTCGCTAGGACCAAGTGCCGTACCGCAACCTACTCCTTCGAAATCAATATCACATTTTTATCCTTTCAAGTAAGTATAAAGTAGCGACGTAGTAACTACGTGCGTATATTGTTTTGAAGCTACCAATAGAAAAAAAAATCTATAAAACGTCAATTGACAAAACTTAACCACTAACTGTACTCCCTGCGATCTTCAACTCTAGTTATATCCCATCGGGCTATCCATATAGTGTGGACTCTAATTATGGTCCAGTTTCTATAGTCTCCTCGGAGGACTCCTCTAAATTAGGTGGACATGCAGGTGCTCAGAGTCCTGTTGAGCAAGGATCGCAACAACAAATACCTGCCGCTATGATAAAAGAGGAGCGAACGAAAGAATCACACAGTCCCCAGGAAACGCTTAAACCTCCACCACACGTAAACAAAATCATAAAATTCTATACAAATTTTTTGATACGCGTTTAATTTTAGATTAATCCAAATAAAATGATCAAATCTGAGCCTATAACTAAGCAGGAGCCAAACAAAATGGACTCGTCTCCAAATGTAAATGTAGTAACTTCCCAGCAAGTTCCTCAGCAACCGCTTGCTCTTCATCCAAAAGATATGCAAACCTATACAAGTATCTACCAACGTCATCCCATTAGTTTAGCTCCTCAACAATTGTCGCGAGAGGAAGAGCTGCGCAGGTAAGTAATTTTTAAATGTATTGCAACATGAAACATGACTATATCTTATATAATTATATATATTGCAGATATTATGTGTTCTCGGACCAACAACGTCGCCAAAACAATGCCATGCAATCGCTAAATGTCAACAACCAACAGCTGGCAAACGTTCAAAGTGTCCATCATAAAGAGGAAGCCAATACTCCTCAACAGCAGATTTCCATGCCACATCCACAACAGCAACTGAAGCTTAAGCAAAACAATTCTAATGTAGGCAACGCATCGGTGAATAAGGTTACGAATCTTAGCAAAGATTCACCAAAACAAAAGCCAGATGAAGAAATCAAAATCAATAAACAGGAGGGCCAAAAACCCACAATGGAAACGCAAGGACCCCCGCCGCCACCGACGTCACAATATTTCTTGCATCCTTCTTATATCGCTCCCACACCGTTTGGTTTCGATCCCAATCATCCCATGTATCGAAACGTTTTAATGTCGGCAGCTCCATACAATACCCAGCCATACCATTTACCAATACCACGGTATCACGCGCCAGAAGATTTATCGCGTAATACAACAACAAAAGCGCTTGACGCTCTGCACCATGCAGCCAGTTTTTATACAACTCACAAAATCCATGAGCTCAGCGAAAGAGCTTTGAAATCTCCCAACAGCGGGGGGAACAATAGCAATAATAACAATCCTGGAGCTGTAAAAGTTAGTGTTTCTAGTCCAAATATCGGGCCTCCGCAACAAAATAATTCTGGTTCCAATATAGTTCCGCACCATTCCAATACAAATCAATCAAACAATTCAGGACTTTTAAATATGCCAACACACAATGCCCATGGTGGGGCACCGAATAAACAACAAGATGTCCTTGGACACAAACAACACGGTCCCAGTGGACCAATTGGTCCTGGCGCACAGCTAAATGAAACGCAGAAACAGCAATCAGCAAATTCCTCAAATGTGCCAGGAAATGGTCCTGGAAGTGGGAATAACCCAGCAGGCGCTAATGCATCCGATTCACGTAGTCCTCCGCCACAAAGACATGTACACACACACCATCACACTCATGTTGGCTTAGGTTATCCAATGTATCCTGCCCCTTATGGAGGTGAGTAGCACTGGTAATACTAGTTTATTTATAATATAGGGTCTTTCATTAAGGGCGCCCCTAAGCGAACTTCGTTTTCGACGCTTTCAACGGCAGTGTGGCATGTTGCGCCGTCTTATTAAAATTACAAATCGGAGACGTGCAATTTGCCGCAAAAATAACCCGGCCAGCATGGTGCGGTAGCGGCCAAGACTGTTCTGAGCTAGTTTCATTCGTTAAAGAAATAGAAGGACCATTGAGCTCGCCAGTCAGCCAACAGTCAATGTTGTTAGCATAATTGCATGTCGTATAAGGTGTCTGGTGTCTGGTGTCTGGTTATCGGCTTGATCACTTTGGTGACACTTAAGCCAAATGTGGGCCTTCTTAGCGAGGTCAAGCGATGATAATCGTCATGCCATTTTATATTATGCATTGAAACCAATACGATCTTATACATACGCCGGTTCATGTCTTTGGACGAAATACAACACAAATTGTTCGCGGTAACGACGAAATCCTGAGAATGGCGAGTAATTGATATATTCGGGTCATCACCAGCGTTCCCGATTAAAATCGCAATATTATTGTCACTCTTGGTACTTCTTACCACTGACTTAGAAGAAGGCAGAAGGAAGATTAAGAACATTATTTCTTCGCTTGTCAGACGATTGTGACGCTCGTAAAGTTGTCGTTGACTGAACGCGAATTTTAATAATTAATAAATTTTGGATAATTTTCGAAAATTGTTGGAGCGCGTACTCTGCTGTGATCAAATGGCAACTTTTAACAAGTTAAATAAATCATCAAGAAAAGAAAGAAACTAGAAGTAAAAAATTTCAGAACATAATCTCAAAAGAAGCCAACGAAAGTGGGGCGCCGCTACAAGAAGTTCGAGCAACAGTTTAATGCCAATATTGTTAATTAATACCTAATAAACTATAAATTTAATATCTTTTCCAGCTGCCGTTCTAGCCAGCCAACAAGCGGCTGCTGTTGCTGTGATAAATCCTTTTCCACCTGCACCGACTAAATAGAAAAAGTCGTAAATAGTGAATAGAGTATTCGCTAAAGGAATTGCAACTTGTTTACTACTTGAAGAATCTTGCATCGTTTAACTACACAAACAACATAATTAAATGACATTTTTATATAAGACGGTATTAGAAAAAGAAAATGAAATGAAAATTGAAAAATGAAATTATAATAATAATAATAATAATAATAATAATAATAATAATAATAATAATAATAATAATAACGCATATGCATACATACGTCGACTTTACATACATACATAAAGGCTTATATTGCGAATAGTCAGTAGAACTTTTTTTTTTTTTTTTTAATAATTTTAGGTGATTACCGATTTTAAGTTCATAGGTTTGTTGTCTATTGTTAGCGATTAAATTCTTAATAAATTAAACTTTAATATATATAAAAAGATAAAAAAAAAACAAAAACAAATAAATAAAATAAATAAATAGATAAAAAGAGAAACAAGGAAAATGCATGAAAAATGTAATTGGTAGGAAAATTATTCAGTCGTTTTTTCTTTTTTTTTATGTGCTTAAAGGTATTTTCGTCGAGAGATGATGTTTCTTTAAGATTCAGCTGTCCTCCTAATGAAATATATATTGTATAATTATTAATAAATATATACTGTAGGTCATTATAATTTATTTATACACACGTATTTACACACACCTATATACATTAAATATATATATACATATATATATATGTATATGTATACATATATACATGTAGATATATATATATATATATATGTGTGTATATATGTATATACATGCATACATAATAAAAATACATATACACATAGATGATAATAAAATAAAAACAAAAAAAGTATTAATTTGAAAAATACAAGAATAAAAGATAATATCATTACAAACAATAATTACATTAATAGATTATAGAGATAAACGTAAATTTATAAAATTGCGATCAAATGTAGCGCGCAATGCATTTTGATTTTAATTCAATTAAAATTCAGATCAGAAATGTAACAAAACACACGCCACATGCATATATATTTCAAAATCGCAATTCACAAAAAACTGACATATAAATAGTTCTTAAAAATTCTTAATTTTTATTCATCATAAAAATTAAGACCAAATATGATTATTTTGATTAATAAATGTCTCAAATACGCTATCAACATTCAATATTTTTCTCCCAACGTTTCGGGAATGCAACGTAACAAAATCTTATTTTCTACAGTAGACAATTTTAGCAGACCCGACATGCTTGCAAGTCGACCAACTCTATGGAAGGATATAATTTTTCCTATTCAATAACTAATTTTCAATATTTCAAGGTTGCTTACAGAAAGGCTCCGATTTAACCTAGCCACTCTAATCAAAATTGTTCGACAAGGTATAGAAAGCGAGTCGACAAATTTCCATCCGCACGAAAGAGATTTTGTTCATAATATGTCCGTAATAAAGATCTAAAGAAAGCAGACGTAACTAAAGTGAAGGCCTTTGTAATGTTTAAACAGATTTGGACCAGTTACGAAAATGAATGTAGTAGAAATAAAGTGATTCACACAAAACTCTAGATGAAAGGATTAACACTTTTTCTGAAGAAATTTCTACAATAGAGCGCTTTGCACCCAACATCTGCCTTAAGAAGTTCAGCTTTGAAAAAATTGACGTCATAATGTCCTAGGAAAAATCTCCGGCAAGAAAAAAATAAGTAAGAATATTGTAGTCGGACGAGGCTGACCATGAAATACCCTACACATCTTCGCCTAGAACAATTATTCCCTTGTTTTGGTAATAATATAACACAAAGTGCGCACACATACATAGATGGACTTCTCAAGAAAGTCTGCATAGCTTTTTCCCTTTTTTTTAAATAACCTGTCAGTCAGGGGATGCTCCCCTTCATGTAGCACGGTGACGGCCTGAAAGAAGAAGGCAAGAAAAAGAATGACATGGGGAGGTGGCGATAAGTGTTTTGCTTTTACCGCGACTGAATACCCACTATAGCTACGGCCAAAGTAAACTCTATCGCGCTGGCATTTGAATCTGCAAACTAACTGACTTAGTCGCCATTCTTACCCACTTGGCTAATATCGCGGAGGATGCCGAAAACATCCATATTTACTTCCTAAAAATTTGGACAGATGGACAGGCAAGGGTGTATTAAGTTTACGTGGATGTACATAATATCCGACCCTTCTTTTGGTACACTGATAATATAACACCCAGAAGAGTGTAAGGGCGACTTCATCTTCCCCCAAGCTAAATGTACCCTGTATCATAACTGGTGTAGGATATCAAAAGCAAGTAATTTTTGTAAATATTTTATATATAAACATCAGCATGGACATCAAAGCAACTAACAGCAAAACCAGTCACCCAATGTTATTAGGCAATGGGATTTCTCTTCTAATTCTGTTACTAATGCGTGTCAATCATCAGCCTATTATAACTATTATAACGATATACGACGTATTGTTCGTTTTGTTAAGTTGCTAAGAGTTTCTCTCTTGGTCATATATTTTAGCTTTACCTAATGTCTTCATTTAGGGGATCCCCATATGATTCCAACAGTAACACGCAAATATAGAGCCCACATAATATACTGCTCAGATGATGCCATAGTCTAAACAAAGTGGTTTTATGCACATGACGGAACTTAACTCTTTCAAGGAATATTGTGTTCTTCTTTGTCAAAGCTGTCTCCGGACTGCTCGTATACCATTGAAAAAAGTACAAGCCGTGAATAGAAGCGAATGTTCACAATGGAAATCTTGAACTTTTCTTGAGATTAAATAAACTCCGTTTAAGTTAAATGGTCCTCTCTAAAAGAAAGGAATTGGAAAATCCAGATGCGCGATCTACTCCTGTTAAGCATTTTCTTCATAGAAAAAGATGACGGAATATAATGATCTCCATTCTAGTCTTTGTTAGCTAAAAGCAATATATGCATCCCTCTCTGGATTAAGGTGTCTATAGGTCCTCTTTTAAGAAGTATTTTTCTCGCCTGTGATCGTTTTTAGACGAGATATTCATGACTATAATTTGCAAGATTAGGAAGGAATCACTAAAAAGGAGACCATCAGCACTTTGAAGTTCTAAAGCTACGAATTAATATAAGAAATAACGGTGCGAATAAACATAAACTAGTAGATCGTAGATCGTTCTGCGTCAAAAAAGGCTTTATTTTTTCCCTGTTTGGCGTTGGGGGTTTTTTTTGGAAGGTTTTTCACTTTTTCGGGGCTAAAAAGAATCATTTCCCACGCATACTTCTTTTCTGCAAAAACAAATTCTTTCTATTCGAATTATGACCAAAATCATGTGCACTCTGAAACAAACTTTTCCGCAATAAAATCCCTGTTAGCAAATAGAAAAGGCCGTGGGCAACCCTTAAAATTCTCACACACTCGCTTGTTTTACACTACCTCTCCTTTAAGTGTGTAGCACATTCACATCTACTCACCGATAGTTAGAATCAGATGACTATAGTTCTGTCGAAAGTGAGGAAGTCACAATAAAAGAATGATCTTAACCTTCCACGATAAAAGGTTATGAATCTATATAAAGCGAATTACGAAGCCCTGTATGTCCCTCGTTAAGAATTTCTATATCTAAAAATTAACAACGAAGAAGCTCGTCTTATAAAAGTTTTTTACTCTTCGCAATGCATTGAATGTGACGCCTAGAATTGAAGATTTTGCAATCACGAGAAATTAGCTTCGAATCGTTCACAATGTGATAGAGGTGGACAAAGTGTTTCAACAGCATAGTTTACGGCCATACAACCATTTCTCTTTCACGAATGCTATGCTTCGGGCCATAGCGTCTACACATCTCAAAGCAACAATCCTCTGATACATCGCAGAAGCTCGAACTTAGGCTCATGCGAATTGAGAGCTTTTGCTTTCAACTAATTATTGTCTAAATATCCGGTCTTCGCGGTGATTTTAAATTTATGAGCTTCACTGGTTGCTCTTCACAAAGAAAGCATTCCCCTACTGCTTCTCTTAACACTTTACATAAACTTACCTATAATTGATTAGCCAACGCCATCATACAAATCATATTAACATTTAGTTACTTTATGAAGAGGAAACCAAACTTATCGCTCTCCTTTCAAAAAAAATACTTCTGTCCGAGCGCAAACAAAACTTCAGGATTTTTTCAAACATATAAATTTATTTCAGCTTAGAAAAGCGAGATTTATTAATACATAATTAAACATAATTAATGCCTATAATAAACCACCGACATGGCCTGACCACAATTCGAAAGATTCAAAAACCCTGCAAAAGAAGAGGAATTTGCTTTTTAATTAGTCAGAATCCTATGTAAAGTAAAAAATTTTAATAAAAAATGATCAGTATCGTCCTTGTCATTTAACAGTCAAATGATGGAGAATCCGATCAGGATATCATCATATTATATATATTACAAATAAGAAGTATTAAAAGCGAACGTAGATTTACACGAGTATTTACCTTCTTAATGTTGACAGCATAGAGAGAAAGTGTGACTTCATTCCCAATTTCAGATCTAAAATCATAAAAGATAGCCATTTTAATGTGCGCATATGATCTGTTAAAGAATTTTTCTTTATGAAATGAGAAACTTAAAATCAGCATTTGATATTTGCGTTGGAAATGGGAACAGTTTTCTTCATTGCTTTTTCAAAGCGAGCTGGATTAAATGTCATCATTTTAAGTTTTGTTTACAAATCATAAACTGCCGGGACACACATTTGTTCCGGCAAATAAAAGACGGAGCAAAGCAACTTACCTCAATTCTTTGGCAGCATGTGTGGTAAATCCTCCTCCATTGTGAAAAGTTTCAAAATCTATAATATATATACATATATATTAATACATCATGTAAACAATGAAAAAACAATGATTGCTTAAAATATTTGAAATCTTTTTGACTATGCCTTGAGAACAGCAGAAATGTTCTTCATGGTTTCTCGAAGCAAGATAGCTTTAAATATGCATTCCATCATTTTTAAAGATTTCAATGGGCGCGCTATATTATATTGCGGCTTCGTCCTTCTTGGACGGACTTGCGTTATTTCATCCTGTTAATGACATTTTCTTACTTAAGTGAACATGTGCGCGTTCACAACTTTGCGTGGCTACGTCTTATTAAAATGAATTCGTTAATTGACATACATAAGCCAATAAAAATTATTTCTCGAAATATCTAATGCATCCCCTATCGAGAGGATTTTCCACAATACACGTGGAGTAAGTTAATTACATGTGTTTACACACTTAATACATTGATGGACGGCTAATTTTTTTTTCCTAACCTAAAACGTGCTCCAATATTTGAATAATTTGCAAGACAACATGTGTCTGTGATGATTGAAACTGGTTAAATGCTTAAGAGCATGCAATAAAAAACAACGAAATAAAAATAGATAACAAAAGAAACGCTGCGATGTAAGTTCGAATGAAATGAAAGTAAAAAAAGACTCTTATCAGGATATAATACAAAGCTTGATGCTTTTTTGGAATTTCTTCAGATCGCTTTAATGCTACAAATACTTTGGGCAATAAAATGTTAAAACTCACCGTCAATTTCTATAAAAATTTTCTTCAGCTCATTCCGCAAATCTGGAAAAGAAAATTAGTATTAATTGTGATCAAGAAAAAAAAAAGAAACGAATTTATTGCGGCAAGAGAAGTCAGTAAAAGACAAACTCTTCAAAACTAATTAAGTAGTAGCAAATAATCTGAATTGATTCACATCACGTTTTTTAAAAGCATAAAAAAGGCGTAAATGCCACAAAACTTACCATCAAAGCCAGAAATGTCGTTTATCATGACGAAATCATCGACTGCAGCATTCCTAAAGAAATAAATGGAAACTCTTCTTATTATACAATTACGCGGATTTACTTAAAACTATACATAATAATCTAGAATCAGATAGGATATTTCTTCAGACTCTTCAAGAGTAGCAAATAATGACAAATCATCAATTTTATTAGCTTTAATCAGGCATAGTAGATAATTTACCTCCTTTTTAAAAAAAAGAATAAAAAATTAATGCAGTTTAGCACTATTACTAGATTGATTTAAACCGACAATGATAAATTTTGAATGGATATCACATGTATCTTTACATAACACGTGCTCATCGTCCAAGACGCCATTTTCACCGATTTCGTGAATTTTGAAAATAATAAAAATTCGATTTATAGACGATGGATTGATATATGAAACGTCTTTAAAATCGCGAAGTGATTATATTTCAATGTACACTAGAACATAACCTATAATGGGAAAAAAGGAATTTTAGGTTTTTACTAACCTTAACCGGATGTTTTACGACCACGATTTTCATCATCTCCTGGTTATCAGTCGCTTTCTATTAATTTTCGTTCATCCAATTTCGCAATGATGAACATTTCAATTTTTTTCATAAAACAACGTTTAAATCATATTAAATTTACAACTACATATTAAAATCTACGGCTAATTTTGGATCCTTTATGATGCGTCCGACTCCAACTCGCTTTTAGAGTTAAATGCCTCAAATTTGTCCGACGTCCTGCGTAAGTAAATTCTTTGCACATTTTAGTTTGTCATGGCTGACATGCCATACACGCTTTTTAATGTACAGGAAGTTGTAAAATAGAGTTACCAATTTTGGGATTAACTATGAGAAATAGTTAGGGTTTTAGTTTTAAATATAAAAAGCGATAAAGCTGCCATTTTTATATTATTAACAAATAGTTTTATAGATCTAATAATAAAAGATAGTGAAACTTTGCTTACATCCCCACGACTAGATTAAATTACGAATTTTTCGTAAAATGAGAGATAAAATGAGGTTGTAATTGTTTATATACATATAAATATTTAAAAATATATAAACACAATTTATACAACTTACAAGTTGCACATGACCCCCAGACGTGGGAATATAAGCGGAGCAACATTGTGTTTTCCGTTCAAGCGCAAGCACATTCTACTATCGTAGACATATTGTGGCTTTTGTAAATGTATTCTGCCCAAAAATCGGCAAATGTGCTCATTTCAATGTTTTTTTTTTTGGCATTCTTACTCTATTAATATGTTCCATCGTACTATATGTCCTACGCGAACCGAAGAGTTACGACTACCAAGTAACGTACATGCAGCAAACCCAAGTTTATTGAAATTTGAACGGCGGAAATAATTCAATAAAGCTGGAAAACCGATTAAAAATCCCAATGTTGTATGGAGGGCTATAAAAAAGCTAAGTGTTGGACGAGTCCAGTTCATTTATCATATCGCTTGAGAAATGAAAAAACAAGGAACCAGTGTGTGCAAAATAAAGCAACATATGGTTTTAGAATATTTATGTTATGATGTGGCGGTGCATTAGATTTTGTTATGCAACGGTGTTCAACTACGGGATAAGCCTTCAACTTTGTCCACTTTTTACGAGATTTTGCAGTGATCGGCAAATTACACCTATAGAACGAAAAGAATAAACCCACAAAAGAAATAAAGTCAGTTTATTTTAAATTTATCTTATTATAACTTATCTTATTTTATATTCTATATTATTTTGTAAGGAATGAAAAACAAACAATAAAGCCGATTTATTTACTAATTATAATGCGTTACAAGAAAAGAAGCACTGGTATCAAAGGCCATCCAAACGCGGTTTATGTCCAATTTTAAATATAGTTGTCAAATCAAAACATTTAACTCATTCTCCATGCTCCTTATTTTAATGTCATTTTTTCTTTATTTCATTAATCAATCAAAAATTTGATTTACTATTACATTATTTGATTTACTTATTAATTTATTAATTTTCTTATTGTTATTTTTCACATATTGCTCACATTTATGCTAATTTTTTAAGTTTTACTTCTTAAGCTATGTGTTTTGTTTTCATTTACATAGATTTCCGTAGTTTTTCTTATAAAATAACGTGGCAACGCGGTTTTTCGTTGTGTTGAGCACATGGGACTTATTCATCCAAAAACGGAATAACGCACCATTATGTTAGGTCCATAGAATTTATTACCTAACCGGAAAAATTTACTCATGTAATATGAAAAATCAATGCTTAAATTTTAAATAAGCATAAAATTGTGCATATTTAAGTTATTTCAATTTATCTCTAAAACACGTACTAGTTTGTTTCTTTAATTTTCGTTCCGTTCCAATTGACAACTTTGCTTATAAAACAGGGACATATGTACATTTTTTCATTTTCATGCTTGTATCTTCGACCTGCTTATTTGTCAAGTTGTATAGCATGAATAAAATAATATATGAAAACATTATGCAAAAGTGTAACATAAAGTTTACGAATTAGCCATGAAGCATAGACTTGAAGGAATTCGTTTCGTTGTATTCATAGGGTGCTTTGTCGGGTTCACAGGGCTTGTGCTCTACCCCATTGCAATTCGACCGCTATTTAACGTTGACGAATATAGTAAGTTTTTGAATTTTTGAAAACCTCTACTAAGTTTCATATAAAATTTAAATTCTAGCGTAGATATGACAAATTTTGTCGCTGTTTTGTAATAACATGAATGAAAAATTTTAAAAAAGTTTGTAAGCTTTGTGCTTAAACTTTGGTATTCAGTGTAAAAGTGTAAAAGTAAAATGAGTCCGATCTGTCTGTAGTGTCGCAAGATATACGTCGCGAGCCTTACGAAGTTTTAACCAAATTCGTTTGTAAAGGCATCTCTTCTGTTTGTAGCTGAGAAACAATACATACATATGTCCACAAATTGTAAAGGGAGCAAAAAGATGAGAATAGCAGAATGAATGAACGGAAGGAACACAATTATTATAAATTCATTATTTTTCTTTCTTTACAGAGGATCTACGTAAGCGTATTAATATCGACAAACCTAACAAGTAACCTTTAAAAAAGGGACTTGCTACATAAATTTTAAAAAAATATGTCCGTCTTCAAGATGTTCCTGGCCAATTACAAATACAATTAAGATCTCTAAACCAGGGAATGTCTTAAAAAACGACTATAGAAAATGCCACTGATGCTGTGTCAGCAACATTTAATTTTAATATTGGTCTAAGCATAGCTCCGATTTAAATAAAAGTGAACATTATTATTTCTCCAAAATTCTGTCCATACTGACGTATTTTTTTTGATTTACATTGCGCTGCTTGCTAATTCTTCGTTTTGCTTCCTGCACATGTCTTCAAAAAATGATTTTCTAATTGTAAGCGGTAAGGATTTTTGCCGCAAAATATAGTTAACGTTGCCTTTTGCCGTATAAGTATCGTCACCCATTAGCTCGCGTAATGCAATATTTTTGCTCAGTTGTTTGTTATAAAAACTAATTCCAGCAGTCACAAATTCTGGACCCAAAGCTGAAAGCTTCTTATCGACTTCGGCATCGGAGGAGATCTGCGTGTAGTCCTTCATGAAACACCATGAGCCGTACCCAAAAAATCCTAAAATCGTGTACATAACCATTCGGAGCTGCAATTAATGGCATTATATATACATTCAGAACTATAATCAATATATAACATAAAGAATTGCTCCAACTATAAGAGGATTCTATTTTATATTACTAAGACTACTACTAGAGATTATATTCACAACTTAAATTCACAACTTCAAGCTTGTCAATGATCGCAGTGAAAAGCTATAACTTGTAATTGCCTAAGAAACTTTTGCAATGACCAAAAAGTATTGCATCAATTGCAATGTGTCGGTTGATTGGCAAAACGGACACTGCTGAACTGAAACAAAATCTTATGCTGAACAAGAAGACATATTCCAGTTGGGATTCCCAATGTCCAATTTAAACAGAAAGACAAATTTCCTATAAACCCCTTGGATTCGGCGAGCTTATCAGAAATGGCAATGGTTCTGTAGTGTTTGGAATCTTCCCATTGTTACCAGCTATTATATTTTCTTCAGCTGATTAGTGTTACAATTTGAAGTAAAATGCTGAGTTTTTGTAGAAGACTCATATTTCGTGAAAAGTATTAACACTTACACTAAAAGGCCTCGCCAGAAGTCCCAGACTAAGATTTAAATAACGTGCCATCGTGTATATCGTAATAAAGGAGAAGGTCGGATATATAGAATTGAGAATAACGCCATTTTCTTGGGCTTGCAGCAGCGTTTTACATAATCCAAACTTTTGTTCCTCTTCAGTCAGAACAATAGAATGTTTTAAGAGCTTTCCATTTTCCGAATCCCAATTTATATCTTTATTCAGATATTTAATTTTATCCCATTTTACTGAATCAATGGAATCGTAATCGTAATTCACAGGTATGCCGATTTTAACTCCAAAGCGTGATTTTGTATACCCTATAAATATTAATTTTAAACTGTGTTATTACATCATATTTGATATCAAAAATGCTTAAAATAATAAAAAAAACCACAGTTGCAACCTCATTCGAATTTGATTTGATAGTATAAACAGACATCATTTTACAAACAGCAATATCTTATTTCTTTACCCGCCACCCACGTAGTCACTTCGATAACACGTTTCCAACATCTAGAAGGAAGCTGCAGAGACGCTACAAAACTTATAAACTCTTGTTCAGTGTGAAATTATGAATCGATCTAAGCATGCAGGAATAAAGAAATTAGCCCTCAAATCAATTGCATGCAGGTTGGTATTGAAAATGAGTCAAATCGGTCAAAGGACAGTAGAACATAAATTGACAACGTTCATATTTGCATAACCAATAAATAATTTTTTGCGTTTCAGTCATAACTTACAACAGACACAATGATAAAAATTTCTACATATATCCAGCCTACCTAAAAGAAAATGTAAATTTCGTTCTTTTCATGTTTTTTTAGAATAAAAGTGATGGTCGTAAAAAGCCCGGGCTCAATATAACTTTTTTATTAGTACTGTATGCTGACAGTTGACAAAGGATGCTGAGTAGTTAGTCCGCAATAGAGTTTTATGTGAGAGCAACTTGAATTATGAAAAACGCTATTATTTCATTATTATTATATTATATTTATTATATTTTAAATCATTTTAGTGCTTTTCTTTAATACTTTCTAAAACTTACCGGCATTAAATAAATCGAAACCAAAAACCGAAAACGTTTCAATCGGGTAAGTATTTTTGATATTTAAAATTTCTTTAGCCTGGCGGAATCTCTCGCTCACTTTCTCGGATATTGGAAGTGGCTGCCCATCTCTTAAAGCAAAGGAATGAAATAAAAATAAACATAGATATCTGATTAAACGAATTCCATGGTTTTAATCAGTTTCGAAATTTGAATAGCGAATAAGAAAAGATTAGATTCCGTAAAATAAACGTGTTCTTAAGCTATCCGTTCGTCTGTCTGTCGAACGTTATTTGAACTGAAATATTTGTCTGAAGAATTTTGCACGTATTGTCTGAGTTGCAGCTATTTGTTCACTTGGCCTTAGCTAACGCATATCTACTGAATCGAATTCTAACTAACCATTTGTAACACTTACCGATAACATTGAATAAAGTCTTTATAATAATTTAACCCCATGGTGTGAGGCACAAAATTTATGAACATGAGCCCAACAGCTGTGGTGCCAGCTAAAAAGAAAGTTACTTTTCTTCCACTTGCAGTCGTAAAATAGCCGGATCTTGATTTTTTTAATTTATTTAATGGATAACACATCTTGGTTATTTTTTTTGTTTTTTTTTTTTGGGTTGTTGGGTGGAGATGGACCAAGCTAATAGATTTGCGGCTTATATGCCCAGATAATAAAAATCTTGATTATTTATGGTTAATCACTTATTCATTAGCGGCTTTATGTTCACACAACAGCTGATAGGACATGCCACAAGCATTATTTTAAAGTAGCATATATAGTCAACTTGAGGTAGTATTTGCTTAAAAAGCAATTAAAAATTAAGCAAAAATTTAAGAAAAAGATTAAAAATTTCTTGCATATAAAGATAATAAATGTAATTCCTTAAAATTACTTAATTTAATTAACGTTATTGTTTTTTTTTTGTTTGAGTGTATTTCACATAATAAAAAATTTACATGTGGCAACATTACTTGTATTATAGATCTTGTAATTGTACGTAATTATATTAAAATATGAATAAAGAAGGTGACGATCTAATAAGAAATTTTCTGAAACAAGTCGATAAAATATAATGCATTTATTATTCACTCGAGAGACCTAAGTGCAACATAATAAACAAAGCGATGTAAATATTACCTGCCAAAGCGAGAATGAAACAAAACTGTTGCGTCGCAGTTCAAGTTTGATCGATTGAGGTAAGCTTTCGACTTTCGCTGCCTGCGTGTTTGCTTTGTATATTTTAATTTTTTATTTTCATGTCTCAGATTATGAGTTCATGTAGTTATCCAAATAGCGCTGACGACTTGCACTTGCCAAGTTCCTTAGCACAGGTAACTCTCTTGTGAATTGCTTAAAATGCTACTAACATTAAATTATCTTACCGCGAACTGTTCGTCCCTGCTTACTTCGAGCAACCGCCTTCATGTTTTTATCTATATTTTATCTGCTAATTCAGCTGTCCAATATTTCTTGCGATTATATGCTTTTCGTTGTTTATATGTAATATATTGAACGCTTGCGTGTGGCTTTGTAGTTATGGGGGGAGAGATCTTAGTACTTAGATACAATTGATACAGTTGTACCAATAATTCCGTGCGATAGTCGGCGGCAATATTGTACTGGCTATAATGGTTGAATTACAAGGAAATAATAAAAAAAACATTTTTGAAACTGATATGACTTTGAAAGACTATGAAAGAACTGAACTGAATGCATCCATACTCCTTTTTACGGATGAACTTCGCCCCTTGAGCTCTGTGTCGTCCTTTCTTGAAAATTTAGCTTTCAAATATTGGAGCCTCAATTATTACATGAGATTTTGAAAGATTTATTATTTCAATAAACAAGTTCTTGAGCGTTCAGCAAGAATATATGTGGCCTTAATTTCCTGAACGGGGATTCTGGCATATTGCTAGCAAGCACCACAAACGAACAATTATTCATCTATGATGTGCGACAAAACTATAGCCTGATGAGTTTTAAAAGTGGACCCAAATATTTAGTTATTCCTAAAGATTACCTTTGCTTGGATCAAAATACGAAAGGGGTCTCCCACCACACCACACACCACAGTAAAATTAAATATTCATATTAAATTGAAATGAAATTATTTTGACAGAGAACAAAATACGATTTAATTCTTTCTTCCTCTAACATAACATATAACTTGACTTCTTTCATAGAAAATCTTTTTTAAATTATTTTTCCCTGTTTATAGGTTTCGATAGATAAAATCGATGAAGCTGTTATAAAAGGAGACGATAAAAGTTTAGCATTGTTACTAAAAAAAGAGAAACTATGGTCAAGAGTTATTTTTAAAAGCGGAACAACTCCGTTACATTTGGCTGCAGCAAAGGGTTACAGTCGCTGCTTGATAATACTTTGCGAAAGCGCGAATCCAATCCAGCTTAAAGTGATAATTAATTTTCAAAACAACGATGGACTTTCGGCACTGCATTTAGCGTCACAATATGGTCACAATCAGTGTTCGAGAGAGCTTTTGCTAAGAGGTGCTAATTCAAATTTATGTAACAACGTAAGTATATATCGGAAACTATGAAAATTAGTAGGTTTAGTTACTCTTGTTACTATCTCAACTAAAAAAAAAAGGCGAATAAAACTTTCATAGAATATCAGATTTTAATTTATTATAAAATAACGTTATAAATTAGTCTTGCTTTTAGGAAAGCTGTAAGTCTTACAATTAAGATTAAAATAACCATGAAGAGCAATCATTTCCTATGCTATTAGTAAATAGAAACAAATTTTTTGTGCTTTTAGTACGGTGACACTTCCTTGCACACCGCATGTCGTTACGGCCACGCCGGAGTAGCTCGAATACTAATCTCGGCGTCATGCAATGTTAATACACAAAACAAAAATGGCGACACTCCACTTCATATAGCTTGCGCTATGGGCCGACGGAAATTGACGCGAATTGTGATGGAAGCCTTCCCAAATGTTGAGATAAGAAATTCACAAGGCGATACACCTTTCGATATCGTCAAAAGGAAAAATTTCACCGAAATTATGACAATCTTTAATGCATTTAAAACGAAGACTCGAAATGAACGCGATGTGCTTAACACCAAATTTGAATTTTCACCTTATGGTTGTCAAAATGTTTTAGAAACGCGTTCAATATTTTTGACGAACGTTGAACAGCTGTCCAACGTAAAATTAAATAAGGGTGAAGAGTATTACATTGATCTTGCTGGAAATTTAAAGAAAGGTCCGAAATGCGTCACGAACACATGTGTTTGCAAACAATTGTTAAACAAATAATAGCTAATAATAAAATAACATTGAAATTAATGAATTCTAGAATAAATCTTGTATTTTTAATGGGATTTATGAGAAATTGTATCTGCTTTTGCGTCCACGTCCTTGTTTTTCTGTTTTTACTTATTGTGTTAAAACAAAAATTTAGGTTGGAATTGTAGAAAATTGAAGTGCTTACTAGATTTAGTGTATAAGCTACTGCGGCTTTTCGCATCGGGAAATTAGAGTTTTAAATCTCATCATCTAAATCATAGGTTTCTTCAGGAAAGTCACCAACGGTTACCAACATTGGCGAAACGAAACCACCGTAATTATCAGGGCAAGAAAAGTAACGTTTCCCATCAACTCTGGAAAATAATTTGGTTTTTTCAATCTTTTTTTTAGTTCGTTAAGATTTGCAACTCACGATCCATCATTTTTCCCCAAAGGCTCGTCGTATTTAACACCAATAAAGATACCGCTCTTGCCTTCGAGTTCGCCATTGTACATAATAGTACCTAGACGTTTCGGTTGTCCTTTCGCAGTCACCTGAATAAATAAAAGTAAACGACTTGTAATCTGTAATCGTTTTGGGCTGAAGTCTGGATACCCCATCCTTCAACTGAATTTATAAAAAATGGGAAAGCATTTTGTAAAATATGAGCGCATTAACTATTTGATCACTACAAGTTTTAAATTGGTCTTTTAGTTGCTCTCTTTAAATTAAGCTCTCTAGTTAAAGCTTCTAAATTCTTGTTTCTCTTTGTCGCGTAAATAATCTTTTTTAAAATTGGAAAGAAGATATTTTAAAAGTATATATCGGCGAAGCTAGTATTTCTTGACAAGGCCTCTTTCAAAAGAAGACAAAAATGAAGATTCATCATGAATGTTCTCACAATTCAAAGCAAACGTGTTTGCACGAAGAAACAACTTTAATGCACATTTGAATTGGTGCAGAAATTGTGAAACGTTGGTTTCAATATGAAAAGCTAAAGCGAATGTCTAAAAGTACAGTGTCAGTACATTCACACATGTTCTAGACGCCCACACGCTATAAATGTTTACCTCACATCTCGATCCAATTGGGCAGAGCTTCGCTTTTGCTTTTTCTAAACGAAATTTCTCAAGTCGTTTTTCCTCTTCCACCTTGAATTCTTCTTCGTTATATTTCCCCAAGCGATTTTTCCGCAAAAAATTTCTTAACGTATTATCCATTTGTTCATATTGATCTTCGCTTAATTGAAATTTTTCCACTTCTTGTAAATCTATATTAGAAATGAAGTCATCTTTCACATGAAAATGCATCCCTGGATCAATGGGCAATGAGCCTAATATAATGGTGTCATCGTTGAGTACAGCAATTAATTGTTCTCCTTTGTGCAATTCCACTTGCATTGAACCGGCATTACCACCTGTAATAATGTGAAGTCTATTCTACAAATAAACGATTACTATATGAATTTATTTGAACGCATTATCCTTAATTCGTTACCTTAAGCTCTGCAACCGTCATTGACTTTGCAAACTTTATATCAAATGCGACATTAGCATTTTGTGAATTTGTTACATTAATTTTTAGAAAATCTGATCTAGAAGATATGCTATCTCCTCCAGACATTTTGGATTAATTCAAAATTATTGACTAAATCGAATTTGTAAGCGAACTTCTGTTTCAGCGATTAATTCAATTAATTAATGATAAAAGTAATGAAAGATAAATATCTTGTTTTTGAAAGGAAAAAGTTACTAATCACAATTTACAAACGTCTTTGAATTTCTTCTCTGAAGACTGAAAAAAATCTGGAAAAATGTTAAGATTTATATTCGTGTTTTCTCTACTTTTTTTTTTCTTTTTCAGACATGAGTAATCAAAGAAAAACAGTGTATTAGTCGTATAAGTAGTTTCATATCTTCTTCCTCTTTTTTCAACCAATGTGGAACTTAAAGCCGCTAATGTGGAACTCACAGCCGCTTTTGTGGAATGGCGGCTAGCTTGTATAGTGTTGGCAGCATTGATTTTTTTGTAAGAAATCTCCTCTCAGAAAATTTGATGACATCTGGCAGTTCCACTCAGTCGAACACAACCAAATGCATCATATAAGTAGGCGATTGTCGGCGTAATTATCGTCTTGCCTTTTTAGGATACAGTTGATTGTCGCCAAGAGGCTAATCATGTACCATTGTCGCCAATCTTTCAATTCTTGCCATCAAATTTTTGTTTTTTTTTTGGTTTGTTGCAGACGTTTAGAGTGAGAGGTTCCACTTATAGGCCTGCATCTCTAGTAACATGAAGCAGAAATCTTAGCTTGAAAAGATATTGTTGACCAGCAGTTTTCTGTTTAAGTATGCATCGTACGGCGCCAGGTAGAAATACATGCAGGGCAGTTTATTTGTAGATGTTTGGGGAGGTTGTGAGTAAGTTCAATATACGCACTGCCAGTCTGGTTGACAGAAGCGAAAATAAGTTGGCAAAATTTGGATGAGAGCAGTGAAGAAAGACTAGTATAGGTAGATAGGAAGAAGAAACCTTGGAAAAAAAATTTGGCGGTCCTGATGAAAGCACATAGTTCCTTAGCATGAGTATAATTGTGTATAATTGTGTGCACAAAAGATATCATATAAGTTGTACATACCGAAAAAAGGCAAGGTCGGTCTGGTGTTGTCCCATCTTTTGCACTTAAAGACGAGATGTTCAGGCGTTTCAGCTGTCGAACATATGTGGCAAGAGTCATTGTCAATAGCTCGTATCATTTTACGATGAGATTATGACCAGCTATGATTGGTCATTAGTCTGTAGAGGACTTTGACATCCCAAGACGAGAAAAAAGAATCAGACAGGGGCTTGAAAAACATGGTATATATTTTGTATCCACTTTTCCTCTTGCCACGTTGTTGTATTCAGCAATAGCTTCGCAGGTAATGATTTATCGAATTGTGCGCGAAACTTCACTCAGCGGATACTTCATTGATATTATTTCTCGTCACGTTGATCTTCGCGTGCAAAGAATTCGGTTTTTTCATTAAGACGGAAGCCAAAGTGAATAGACACGCACAAGGCGGCATAGCTCAATAAAAGGATTATCGAGCATGTCATGGGTTTCGTGGACGTGTTGATTTGTTCTTTTCAATGAGCATCCTAGCCGATCTGCCGTCAGAGAAAATGACAAATTTTGTGTCCCGATTCGTCGTTACTGAAGCCACTACCAGTAAATTCGTGACGGTGGACGATAGATTCTCCAAGATTTTGTTTTGCAGATAGCGTCAAGGCGAAACTACACAATCGAATTACTAGGTACTTCAATACCTACTGAGCTGTCAGTGGCATATATTTCGAACCAACTATTGTGATAGCACTCGAGCTTCTGACTACACAAAGCTTTTAACGCTGGTAAGGACATATCCCCTTTGGCTGAGGTGAGGGCTAGAATGAGAGATCTTCCAAAGGGTTGATACTCTCAGAGTTCTAGATGAGGGAGATATTTGATTTTTCGAATACATGCCTGAATTTGCGATAAAAGAAGGTACAGCTGTACGGGACCTCTTCGCTTAAGGCTAAAACCTTTTAGAACAGTCACGGCCTTACAGCCTTCAGTTTGATCAGCCCTTTAGCAGTAAGTAACAAAGCTTTTTCAAATACCGATAGCTCGCCAGGGGTAACTCGCAAAATGTGAGTCAGCGTCAACGGAGTGAAATTGACACATCGACTCAAGCGCTTGGTTTCAAAAGTCCGAATTTATTTACATTGTGTACTTAGGTATATGTCAGTCCGTGATTACACCCACACATACATGCACACACACGCTTACCTACCCCATGCTCACAAAACCTTCTGTGCTTTTACTGAGATAATATCTTTCAACTTGCTTTTATATTTGTTTTTTCTTTTACGTTACACTATTATTATTTATTATTTCTGCTTTAAAAAAAAAGATTACATAGGTTGGTTCTTAAGTATGAGATTTATATACACTATAAAAGAAAACAAAATAAAAAAGAAATAAGAAACCAATTAGCTTATCCTTTCATATACTGGAATAGACCATGTTTAAGTTGCCCTCCTCTTTCTCCCCTCGCATGGCTCTTGAGCATGTCTTAATTTCGCCATTGGTAGAGTTATTGCACTATACTTATGTTTACAATGGCAAGTTTTTCTTCTTTTTTTTTATAAAGACGCAAAAAAATCCATTGAATTTGACAAACGGTTTTTTTCTGCTAAATTCTAATTTGTTTTGAATTATTTCTTCAATATTATTTTCTTTGTTTACTGTTCTTAATGTAATTTCCATTTATTCCTTCAATATTTTTGATTGTTCCTGACTTATTTTAAATTTACTTTCTTTAATATTTTTGATTGATTTTCTTGGCCTCATATATTCGCCTTTTTTTTTTTTTCTTTTCAGATTACATTTCAATGGCCAACTTTCACTTCACCAGATTCTGTCCACGACTGCCTTGTCTTTGTCTCTCTTGTCAGTCTTGTTGCTTGTCCTCGTAAAGCAGAGTATGTCAATTGCATAAGCAAAACTCACCCTTATGCTATACCGACGAACTTTCGACTTTGTTCTCTTTTCATTATTCTCTCTTCAAATGGCGCTATTATGTGAGCGGAGAATTATGAAAAGAAATCTTGATTAACGGAATTCCGTTATTAAAGATAACATCAGTCTTTTCGTAAAAAGTAGAGAAAAAGCCGACCGATCGAAACCCCCACATCTGTATACGCAGACGTTAGAAGTTTTTGCTAGTGTCCTGAGGTTGACGCAGTCATATGGCTTGCTGACGGCTCCTACTTAAATCCTTCTGCCTGCTCTTTTTCACTTCTAATCAGTATGGATATTTTGTTGAAGCACATGTTTGCCATTTGACATGCAAAAGAGCAAGCTGGGATGATGTTGTGGGCGATAAAGAAGGAGCTGAGTCTTTCCTTGACCATAAGGTTCGTGATTTTCAAGGAAAGTGAAATAAGAATGGCCAATCTGCTGATCCTGACCAATAATCGGAACGATTTTGACGTGCTTCCAATCATCTGGTAGGTGTTAACTGCCCAATAATGCCATGATCTCAGGTATATTTGTTACCTTGGACAAATTATTGATCAGACGTCTGCGCAATGGAAAAGGTTAACTTTTTAAATTTCCTTATCACAGATATCGATTCTGATGAGCTCCTGATGTTTTTTGTCTACATAAGCAAATTATCAAATTGCCTCTCATTTTTTACGCAACGGAAAATTTGACCGCAAATATTGGAAAGTTGGCGACAACGGTACATGATTAGTCTCTTGGCGACAATCAACTGTACTCCAAAAAAACAAGGCGATAATCACGACCGCAGTCACCTGCTTACGTGATTGCCTCTCTGGAGCTAAGGGCGGCAAGGCTATGTCAGCACAATTTCGCGCCCCAGAGTGCAATCCACGTTTTTGCTTATATTCACATTGCAAATGTTTTATATGCTCAAGAAAAATTCGTGCTGATTCAAACCACCTGATCTCGAACATCTGGTATGTGGTTGAAATGATTGAAATGTTCGTTCATTAATTTAAGAGCAGCTGTTACCTTCGAACAAAGCATACAAAGCATATTAAAATTAAAATGTCATCACCTACTCAAGAAATTGGTAGAATTTTTTATAAGATTTTTTACATTTTCTATTAAATTTAAAATCACGATGATATGTATTTTTATCTATTACAGAACTTTTAGAACGCGTTCTATTGCGCTTGGGTTGTGCAAACACAGACGAGAAATTAGAGGCATGTGTAGGACGTTTTTTGACGCCAGTGATTTTGAAGATCACATCGCCGCACGAAAATGTCCGCAACAAGGTGAATAAATTATTTAATGATATTGAAATGATGCCCTATGAAATTTATAATTTTTAGGTCGTGGAAGTTCTCACTCATATCAAGCGTCGGATTACATCTAGACCTCAAATACAAATACCGGTAGAAGCATTAATCGATCAATATCAAGCAAATGCTAATACACCCTTTTTGCAAAATTTTGCTATAATATTCATAACGACGGGCTATCCTCGTTTAACGCTTGAGCAACGCAGTTCTCTAGCTGCTAAAGTTGTAAGCTGTGAAGAAAAATTGGAAAACTATCAGGATAAGTAAGAGATCTTTAGCTCCCATAATTTGACTTTTTTATGGTAATCAGAATAAGTAAGAGATCTTTGTTGTTTGCAATCTAGGCTTTTTATGTTGGTGTTAGTGGATTTGGGAGACTTGATTTTACCTGACGATCCCGAGGAACGCAAAAATTTTCTAAAACTGGATAATAAACCAGCTTTAAAGCGCAATTTCTTACACTTATTGCAAGATGTATTATTGTTGCCTTACGGTGTTACTCAAGATCGGGATGTTCCGGCTGGTTTAAGCCCGTATGCCTTTAAACGTCTTATGATTAATAAATGGAAGGCAGAAGATTTAGAAAAGGTCTACATTTTGAAGAAGAAAATGAAGATATATTTTAGAAATTTTATTTTTTGCAGATCAAAAAAGGTATAGTACGCTTTATCTGTGCGGGAATATTCACAGATAAAGAGATCTTCATATTATTGATAGTGGCTTCCGCTGATACCCGCTTTAGCGTTGCAACTCCAGCTTTGGCTGAGCTCAGCAAAGTCTGCACAATGATAGATTTTACAGATCACATTGTAACTATGCCGTTGTACGTCTTATTCTCTGGCAACAATGCTGCTCAATTAGAGCGTAAAACTACACCTTGTTGTGCCAGAGTGGGCCAAAAGTTATTAATATATTTAATCAGATGTCGCGGCAAAGCCATAAATGCGGCCAAGGGCATACAAGTGATATTTGAAGGCTTATTTGGTGAAAATACTAATCAGAAGTGCAAGGTCTTATCTTTACAATTTGCCGAAATCTTGATAAAGGAGTAAGTGTTAAAAAACATACATCTATTTAATAAAATTGTTTTTCTTTTTAGAGGACCTGCGGATATTATTAATAAAGTATCGAAAGTCTTATTAACCGGTTTTAATAAATTGATCGATAAGGAATCTGCTGAGCCCACAGACGTACAAAGCGCGGCATATTCGGCTTTAGCTCAATTATCTCGCACTTGTCCTAACGTCATTAATCAGGATTTGAAAATTGTTTTGGCTTATTTTCAACACTTGACTAACTCTACACCCGATCTTCATAGCTCGATAAGAGAAGCTTTGGTAGCTATGGCGCCAGCATTTGTGTGGAAGCCGGACAAGAACCAGATTGGAAAATCTAAGGAAGATTTCCAACTTAGCGGGCAACAGCATTTACTCATGGCTATGCTAGCCGACAATGCCGAATCCAAATTACATATTGTACAAAATGTAACCAGTATTTTCTTGACAACCTGTTTCCCAGAATACTTTGCACCGGCCAGATATTTGTTGCTCTTAATAGCTGGAGAAAGGTTATTATTGCAAATTTTAAACAAAGAGTTGAGCAAATCTTAACTGGATTTCTTTCACTTAGGAATTCCTTAAGAGAAAATGTTACTTCATATTTATATGGTGTCTCGAGAAAGGACCATATCAACTACAATATGCTAATATCTGCTGATCATTATGAGGAACAAAATTTGGATGAGTTAAAAAAGACGCGCAATGAAGAAAAAATTGTGATTTTGCCTAGTTTCCAAGCTGTGATGCGGCATGTCAACGATATGGCACAAAAGAGATTAAGTAAACTTGTCAATTGCGTTGTAGTTGAACGTACCGATTTGGCATATCCGTTAGATACATACGAAGAGGTAAATGGGGTAACTTTATGAAAAGTGTGTTGCTCTTATATATTTCTTGTTTACTTCTTTGCCAGATATTAGATTATTTACGCTTATGTTTGTGGTATTCTGCCGGTGCCGTTTGTGCTCCCGGTGATGTAAAATACCTTAACAAGCTCAATCGCTACATTATCAGTAACTACGAAGAATCAGATAATAATGAACTATATCAATACGTGCAATTTGTTAAACGTAGCGTGGAAGCCAAAAGATGTATTATCTCTTTTTTTTTTTTTTTTTTAATTTAATCGTAGACTTTAATTGGAATTCCCATTTTTTTTTTTTGCAGGCGAATCAAATCTTTTGTGTTTACATGATTTACTAAACGCTGCTCCTGAATTGTTGGCCTCTTCGTTACTTTACCTTCTAGAACCTTTGAATAATTCCTTGAAAGATGTCGCGGAAATAATGCGTATACAAGTGGCTCAAGTTGTAGGCATATTATGGGCTTACGGACTCGATGATCGAGAATTTGACGCAAATGTTAAAGAATGCTTGGAGGCTTTACCACAACGTTCATTGGAACATAAGCATGGTTGGCTATTAGTTCTTGGCCATGCCTTGAGTAAAAAAATAGCGTATCTCATCAAACAACGTCAAACAAGGAATTTCGCTGAATGGCAAAATTTTGTAAATGCCGTGAAAGTTATGGGTAAAGTTCTGAATATAGTAATTTTTTGTGAAACTTTCATTATTGGGAACTATTCTTTCCATTAAACTCAGCTAAAATGTTATGCGAGAACCAGTGGCTTTTGGTGTTAGCAGCCGTCAAATGTTTCTCCATGTTAGGCAAGTGCGTGCAGATACCGAATGTAAAGGTGGAGATTACTACACCTAAGGAGGAAGAAGCTGATGAAGATGAAGAAATGAAGGAGTGCAACAGTAATTCTTTAAATTAATTTTATACTAAAATAAATTTTCAAATACATTTTTTTTTCAGCTCAAACTACTTCCACAAAACTAATCATATTTGGCGTAGTGTTTAACTTGTTACGCAGCACTAGCGTACGTTTGAAGATACGAGAAGAAGCCGCAAAATGTTTGGGGAATTTAGCCATAGGAGATGGCGAATATTTCACCCAGAGGAATCTCGATAGGTTTTTATCAATAGTTAAAGTGCAAAAAGATGCTGCGCTTAATATAGGTGGGTGTAGGGCATTTAATGGTGGATCGTGTTCTGCTATAGGCTTTTTACATCTTTTCTACATCATATATGTAAGCAAATTGCTTATTTTATTTTTATAATATAGCCATAGCGGATGCTTTGTCTTGCACTTTATGTGGTTATGACATCAGCGAAGGACCACCGTGTGAAGAATTTTTCAATCCTTATTGCAGTGATGCAGATTTTGCAAATTTCCTTAAATCTCTAATACGTCTGGTTAAAGAACCTAACCCTCACGCCAGGCAGGCTTGTTCAGTGTGGCTATTAGCAGTTGTTAAGCATTGCAGTTACAGATCGGATATTTTGAATAAGAAGCAAATGTTGCAAAGCGCTTTTACAGAGTTGCTTTCAGATGATAGCGGTTAGTTTAAGTGAGATGTGCAGATTTGAAAAAGTTTCTTATGTTTCTTTTCTCTATTTCTCTATTTAAAAGAGTTTGTACAAGACGTAGCTTCGCGCGGCTTGAGTTTGGTTTATAATCTTTCGGATGCTTCCAGTCAAAACGAATTGGCCAATTCTTTGCTCAATCAACTAATAGGTGGCAAACGCGCAGTTAATCAAGTAGCCGAAGATACCGAACTCTTCGCTGAAGACATGTTAGGCAAAACTCCTAGCGGGTAGATCGTTTTTTGAAGATAAAAAACTAAATAGGAAAATAATTTTTTTTCTCTTTACATCCTTTCCAGCGGAAATATAACGACCTACAAGGAACTGTGCTCTTTGGCCTCCGATCTAAATCAACCGGAAATGGTCTATCAATTTATGCAATTGGCTAATCATAACGCAGCTTGGACCAGTAAATTGGGAGCCGCCTTTGGTTTGAAGTCTTTATCAGATGAATCAAGAGCTAAACTTAAACCTTATTTGGGTAAAATTGTACCTCGTCTCTATCGCTATAAATACGATCCGACACCGAAGATACAAAACTCCATGATTTCAATATGGGATTCAATAGTAACTGATCCCAAAGATGTGATTGAACAGTATTATTGGCAAATTTTACGCGAAATTCTAGATAATTTGACATTTAACGAGTGGCGTGTACGCATAGCCTGTTGCTTGGCAGTGAGAGATCTGTTAAAACGGCCTAACGGATTGCGATTACGCAGCGAAGAGAAACATGTAAAACTGGACGATATGGTTGGACAGACCTCTCATACGAAAATGGATGTAGGTAAGAAAAATATGCAAAATAACTCGGAACACTTACCCAAATATAGGAACTTCAATCTTTATTCATTGTTCAAGCGAAACATTTGTACGATAAACTTCAGTTTGTGAATTACAAACGTACGATGAATCTAATTTCAGCTGACGGATATTTAATATCATCAAGAATGTGTTTAGCATTGTAGAAATATGGTGTCACTTACTAGTCGCTTACACACACTTAAGACCCACCGTTAACTTGAAAAGGTTTCCAATAGAATTTAAAGTTTTTTGATAGCGCCTTTGAGCTACGGATTGTTTTGATTTGCAAAATTAATTAATGTTCGTTCATCTTACTTGATGCCTCTAAATATTAGGCTAAAGAAGGCAGTCTTAGTAATGCGATAATAACAATAATTATTGTTGATATTAAGTATTAATTAATGTTATTTATTAATAATAACAAAATCACTCATTCATCATCGATATAATTTATTAAAAAACAAAAAAAAAAAAATTTTATTCATTTTTAGACGAAGTACCCGAGCCCGAGCTTAAGGAGCTATGGTCCCAATTATTCCGAGTAATGGATGATATCCACGAAGGTACACGCCTGGCTGCATCCGGAACCGCTGTGTTCTTAAGCAAGGTTAGTTTGCGTGCTCAGCGTAATTCAATTTTCATTGTCAACGATAGCAATCGGTTGAAAGATCATAACTAAAAACGAAATATAGTCAACCTTTTGCTGAGTGTTAGTTAATGAAAAAAAAAAAAACAATAAAAGTTTTAAAAAAAAAGTTTTCTCAGAACGTTTAGAACTAGTTGATAAAGCATCTTACCAGTGTTTTTCAACATATTGGCCCTTGTTAGTATTCAAAATGTTTGATATTCTAGTTATGCGTGGTTGCTGCCTCGGTAGATCATGGTGGAAAGTCTGGCACGGCGGTAGCTGCGTCTGTATTACCATTACTTCTTGAGACTGGTGTTGGTCATGTTGTGGCTGAAATTCGCAAAATTAGTATTAAAACCATTTCGGAAATGATTGATTCTTCGGGCGCTTTAATAACACCGCATTTACCTTCGTTGGTGCCGTGTTTACTAAAAGCCACCGGTGAAGTAGAATCCGCTAAGCTATCATACTTGTCAGCACGTTTGGCCGTAGACCATGATGCTCAAGAATCGGTAGACTCTCTTAGAGCAGAAGCTGCCAAAACTCATCACACTACTGAAACTACAGCCAAAGTATAAAAAAACAAAAAACAGTAAAACCACAAATTCACGTCTTTTTAATATTATTTTATAGTGTGTACGCTTCATTGATTATCAGGCATTGGAGAAGATGACGCCAGCCATTTTAGATCTTTGCAAGACGAGTGTTAATTTGGGCACAAAAATATCCTGCGCTCATTTTATATGTCTAGTAGGTAATAACAACAGTTTAAGAAGATTAATCTTTCTTATATTACAATTGAATAGATAAGCATACGACTAGGCAAAGAGATGACACCATTGGTAGGTAAATATCTCGGAGTTTGTTTTATTGGTCTTAAGGATCGTAATACTACAGTACGCAAGTATTATGCCAGCGCTATAGGAAATTTATTCGGTATAGCGAAAGTATGTTAGAGAAGACATCTTTTACTCATTTACTCATTTACTCATTTACTCATTTACACTTTTTTAGGAGCAATCTATTAAAAATCTTTTCGTTAAGCTTGATGAGCTCTATATGGAAAGCAATGTTCAACGTTCAGTAGCTTTGGTAATACAGTCTATTAATAAACGTCACCACGAACTGATCAAAGACTATTTGGAAAATGTTGTTGCTTTGATTTTCTTTGCTATGCACGAGGAGCAAAATGAAGAAAATAAATCTAACATAGAGCTGTGGCGGGATTTATGGCAAGAAATCACTCCCGGAGACGCTAGTATACGTTTAAATCTTAACGTTATTATACCGAAATTGGAAAATGCTTTAAACGATGCTAGCTGGTCGCGAAAAACTCAAGCGGCAAATGCGGTACAAACCATAGCAGCGCGTTTAGATAACACTTTACCAGAAAAAGAACGCGTACGTTTAATTAATGTTCTCTTGGCAAGCTTACAAGGCCGCACGTTTCAGGGTAAGGAAAGGCTATTACAAGCCTTGGCTAGCCTTTGCAAAGGATTAGATCGTAAAAATGAAGTTTGCGAACATATCGTTGAAGCAGCTATGAAAGAATGTCGTAAAGAAGAACCGCAATACCGCAGCATGGCTTTGAAAAGTCTGGGTGATATACTCGAAGAACTCGAAGTCGATCGTTTCGAGGAAGTCTATAATATGACTTGGCATTTGTTAGTAAAAAAAACCCGACGTCAATCGACCGATTCAGATAATAATGATGACGATTTCGGTAACGATAAAGCTCTTACAACCGACGAGCGTAATAAACGTTTAAATATCGTAAATAAACTCAAAGAAGTTATATTTGAAACTTTAGGTAAATCGTGGCCAAAAAATGCCGTGCAAACTCAATTTAAATACCAGCAACGATTTGCCGAAAGCTGCTCTCAATGCCTCAAAGATAATACACGCCCCGTTCAAGTTAGTTTGATGATAGCTTTGACTAAATTTCTGGAACGTTTGCACATTTGGAATAATGATAATTCGTTAAAAATTCAAGAGAGTCCTGGCAATAAAGAGAAAAAAATTAAAGTAGATCAACAGTTGGAGCGTGATTCAGTAATAGAGACAATTTTGCAACACGTCTTATCTGCCGTCACTTATGCTGCTGGTGAGTAACAAACATAACATAATAAAAATATTATTATAAGACGAAATTTTTATATCTCTATATTGCTAGGAATACCTCATACCGGTTTAAGAAAGGAAGCGCTAAATATAATTTTGGTTCTCATTAAGCATCTCAGCGATATCAAACACTTGGCTATTGTTCGAGAGAATTTTGAGAAAAATCTTAGCAAATTTCAAAAGGATTCAGCGCCAGAAATACGCTGCCGTCTTAAAGATATCGAAGAGAAATTCACTAAATCCGGTTTACATACTCAAGATTAATTGGTAAAAATTTAATTCATGTGGTTTTATGATATTTTATATAAGCAGCGCGATAATGAATTTAAATAAATTTTCCACATACTTGGGTGGCATAAAAGCGTTTTATCACCATTTCGAATTCTTCCTAGATTAAGATTTAAAAGCAATTTTTTTTTACATGTGATCTTAAATAATTGAAACTTTGACATAGAACAAACGAACAAATTGGGCAGGAGGGATAGCAATACAAAATTTCATTTCTTACAAAACGCAACTGTCTAATTGGATTTTTTTTTTAGTTTGATTGGCGACCGTAAAGCTGTAGTGCAAGGGTATTGCACAAACTGCTTTTTTGCCAGAACAACGTTCACTGTTGAGTGTTAGNTTATTTGAGTTGTTCCGACTCACATATATTGAAAGAATGGTTTTAAAAGGTGCTCTTCCAAATCTTCAGCTACTTGCGGTATTAAAGAACACGTGAGCTTGCGTAGTTGATCATTGGTAAATACTTCTCTGAACTTCTGCAAGCGGTTCGCACGGCAAACGCGATGCTTAGCTAAAGTTGACGGTAAAAAACCCAGCCTGTCATTTCGACCGGCCGCATCGTAACGATTCGCAAATGTATGAAAATTTTTAATGAGTAACAACTGAATCAATTCCGTTTCTCTTAGTAATAAATCTGCTTTATTTAATATGTAAATATCGCCCACAGCTAATGGACTAAGGGCAGTATACCTACATAGCGCCAAGAACTGTTCTTCAAACGATATCTTTAAGAAAAGTAAGCAAGCACAACCGTAAAGCATGGACAAGGGAAATTTTTACTTTGCCAATAGATAAAGTTCAGCGTAATGGAGAGCCGAATATCTAACATGATGCAGAAATATCCGTAAGAAAAGCGTTTGTTATTTAAAAATAGTTCAAATAGTACATATATTGATTGAAAATACTCTTTTCTTTTTGATGGAGTTCCATATAACACGAAAAGTTTGCATAAAATTTTGTAATAAGTTTTTCGTTTCGAAAGAAGTGTTTCGAAAGAACCTAGGCTTTGGTGTAGCTACTAGTGGTGATTTTATATATTTATCGAACATATCGTGATCGACATTTGTTCTGTCATGGAGTCGTCTCCATCAAATCCCGTCCTACAGTCGATAACTTCTTTCTTTTTTGAATATTAAGTTAAGATGGAGTAAGCCAAGAAGATTTGTGGCTTATATGTCCAGATAATAAACAGTAGTCGTCATTTGCAAGAAATGCGTATAACACATGAAATGTACATAGATTCCTGAGTTGTTGAAAGTGATATAAAAATAGCGTTGCAACCTTGGTTTGAAAAAAGCATGTTTTGGAGACAAATTCTGATTGAATGTAAATAAAAAAATATTATCGCGAATTAAAAAGATAAATTCGCTTTTCCAACAAAGGAAGTTAGTGCCGCGAGATGACGTACATATTTTGCTGGAAAGAGAACGTGAAGGCTACCATATAACTTGAAAAAGCTAAAAGAACTTCTAATACCATCAAGCCTCTGACTGCGCGAAAATTAGATGTTCAGCAGACCCGCTAATATGACAAACTTCACAGATATCACATGGTACAGCACGAATAATTTTTAATTATACTTTATCGCAATTGTAACCACTCATGAGTAAAGAAATTTGATTTCCCAGGAATTAAAGGAAGCCTCTGGTAAGGCTTTAAAGATAAACGTGCGATTTATTTTATAGAATAGGTGATTGGATATGGCACGCGCAAACGAATTGTTCGTATTGTTTCATTGGGAATATATTTGAGGGACGAAATGATATCATCATCTTGAGCTCTTTTTGCATGAAAGTCAGTTTTTTCATTAAAAAAAGGGCGGTGTGGCCACCTATCCAAACAAGATGACAGTCATCAACTTGAGATTTATACAACATCCTGTGTATCCTGTGTATATCGAGCACATATTGATTATCCGCATCTCTTTTTCTTATTGGGCTTTCTATAAGAAAAAACGACAAAGTTTTAAAAGAAAACCAGCAAAGGTTTTTAATTAAAAGAATTTTAGCTATTCTTAACCTTATAATATTTGTGTACCTAGCATGTCTGATGGCAAGCAATTCAGTAAAGGTCGAGGAGAGGTTCTCCGCGATTTTGATTTTATGCACTGTTTCATCAGATGATTCATACTACAAAGCTAGAAACACTATGTCGTAATGTTGTAATAAAGACGTTTTTCTTGACATAAGATCCTCACACAAGAAAGATTGACATTTTGCTTCATGGTGGAGATCTATTCAAGGATGTTCATGAAGACTCTACATTTAGTGGTAACAAAACTCCAGAGAGAGACTGAATTTATCGTGTGAAAAACACGACGGACTTCTTGATATCAAAATGTGCAGATTTGGGAAGGCTGACTGATTGTTAGTCATGAATTTAATGGTATTACATTCAGATTGACAGTCTCTGCAGGCTTTCTAATAATGTCCACGAATATTTAGGCTTTCATTTAAAATTCTACCAAGAAATCGAGGAGATTTCAATTGATTAACTTTATTAAGCGCGCTGTGGTCGTACTGTTGTACTTTGTGTGAAGAAATTTTATCTTATTCCTTTATAGCGTTTAAACAATAATTAATTATAAAAATATACAAGTATTTAAATTAATTGAATTATGTTGACATTTTCGTCGTGATATTCGTTTCGGTTTTTGCGAACACCACTCGGTGCTCTCCGTAATAAGTTTCCTTCTTTTCTTTTTTTTTGTGTGTTTACAATTTTTTTCTTGTTTTGCTCTTTATTTACTATGTCTTTAATAGTGTGAAGTTTACGTCTAATTTGAAAGATCATTTTCGTGTGCGAGCCAAACTTTTTGTTTTTTTCTTTTTTTTACACATTCGCTCTTTTCGATCTCTTGTCTCTTACTTTTTGTCTTGAGTCGTTTTTCACATCATGTCGAAAAAAAATTCGCCCTGAATCTGAGCGATTCATTTCTTGTTGGCTTTGCGAACATTTTCGTCATGCGAAGTGTGCAGGTATCAGTGGGCGTGTTGCCGATGCAGTCCTAAATCCTTCGAAACGTTTACTTTGCTCCTGTCCCGGCTGTAGGAAAGGCAATATTGACTTTTGTAGGCTGTTCACGGAGACAAGCAGTGGGTTTTCTTATAAGACAAGATCGTTACTCTCGTGTGGAAAGTTTCAAAAAATCAGGACAATGTTCGATTAGTGTCGTTATCTAGAGCACACATTTTCTCCTTCAGCTTGTAGCGTGTGGTGTTTCACCTCCTCCTTCGCATAAATCTAAATCGTCGACTCATGTGACTCCTCCATCCTTGCTTACAAAGAACGTTAACGTTTCCGCTTTCGTTGAGTCGATCGGTAATGGAATAGTTACAAATAAGCTCGGAAGTCCTTCTCGTTTTAACTATGCTGAAGTGGCAAGGGTATCTCCTCCCAGTAGTGCCATTCAGGCTACTTTGTGTACATCTCCAAAAGCTATTAATGTAAATAACAAATCCCTCCTCTCCCTGGCTGATCCGAGGTGTTTGCTGGTGGCCGCGCTGGGCAAGTCGCACAAGCTGCACGTGCAAGTGTGGTCACCCCCCCTATATTTTCACAAACTCAAAACTCTCTGCCTGCAAATTCTATTGTTTTTAGTAGGGATGACATCTGCTTGCCGGCAGTACCAGAAAGATTGCCAGAAAGTCAATATTCGTACCAAGATTTGCGCCCTAGATTTGGCTGACATCTCTGAGCATAGCATAAAAATTATCTGGCTGCTAAAGTCCCATCCGTTAAGTTGAAGCGTGAAAGCATTTTCAAATTGGTGCCATCTCAACCTAGAACTATCTCGTCTCTTAAAGTGTTAGTTCCGACTGAAACCACGGAAATTTTGTTAAACAAACCAATTCGATTCTTAATTAAGGAATTCATTCCACGAGATCGACTCCGTTACTCAACAAACTAAACGTTTTCTCCGGCCCACAAACTTTCATTTACTAAAATGTTAGGGATGTAAACCCAAAAATTCGCTCTATTTTCCTAAATTCAGTGAGCATGAAGTCGATCTGTTTGGTCTTCATTGAACTTTGGTTAAAATCGGATTTACATTCATCGTAACTTTTTCACAGCTCTTTCCAAGACTTCAGAAAGGATCAATTGAATCGCATTGAAGGTGGGGTTTTAATTGCAATGTCTGCTGCGGTCCCGTCTTTTTCAAATGAATTTCCTACTCTCCGACTAAAATATGGTTTTGGGCCTAGTGGGATTCCATCATGTATACTTAAATCATGCTCTGTNGATATGAAGTGTTACGGCTCTTGAAGCAATGTTATGTGTGTATGTATGTAATACGCTTCATTACTTATTTAAATTTTCTTTTTTTATAAGAAGAATTGTATATCTCATGGGATATTACTTCAATAAATTCAATGAAACCGATTATTTCAGTTTATTTCAAAACATAGTCGTTGAAGTATGCAATGGTCTCAAGTAGAATGATTAGTTAATCAAATTATGTGAAAAAATCATACCTGCTCCAACAAGATTCGAATCTAGAATAACGGAAGGACAGAATTATAGGCGCATCTCTTTCATTCCTGCCAATCGAGTACTAATGAACCGACTGGGAGACTTGATAACCATTGCGTCAAGGTCAACTGCATGGTACCCCGCTTTATTAGAAATTCCTACAAGCTGACCGAGTATAGTTATAGGGCTGTAGGTTCCGGCAGTGTCTGTCTATATTCACTTCACATTCTCTGTGGGTATAAATAATGATCGGCTGTTTATATATGTTTAATATAATTGACATAGGTAGAGCGTTAGATTCATGTACTAAGCAACAATCGATGCAGATATTTGATGAAGATTTCAGCAAAAGGATGCCTAAAAGTTCAAAACTATAAGATCTCCTAGAATGTATTTATGATTTAAATGAATGAAATGCAGATATCTTTGTCGCGCCACAGTTGGCTACTGATTCGCTAGACTTGCGATAAAATCATTTGCTTCTTTCTCTTGAACGTTGGAAAATGTTGGAAAACATTTATCAAAATTCATAAAACTTTTGTGAAGCAACAGGTTATGTATGCATGTAACCTACATAAAGGACATTTCAAAACGAATGGCTATCTTTTATGCCGCGTGACGATTCGTCAGTCCCGCGTCAGTATTTGTATTATCATCGGGGATTTCTTCATCGCTGTTTTGTGTGTCAATGTTCAACGAAGCTATCTAAATATAGAGTAGGAGACGTATTTCAATTACAACCGCACGCAAAACGCTTACCTGTGATAAAAGTTTCTCTCCATACAAGTTTTTGTCTTCCAACTCAACCAGAAGACATGCAGATTCACAATTATTAGCGTTAACAAAGCGTTAACTCGAAGTAAATAATTCTCCAAAGTCTCCCTAAGTGAGAACACTCGAAAAATGAAGCGTACTTAACATAACCTACCATCACCGCTTTTATACCCTACACCGCTTGTGATACTGGATTTATTAAGTTTGTGCGTACGTATCTAACGCTGCGAACTAAAGATACAACTTGCTTTTATTCAGAATGTCTTTCTGAATTCATTTACGCTTGTGTGTCCTTCTTATGTGCTTGTGTTCAACCTGCAGATCGCAATTTGTAAGATATTTTGATTAATTTTGGTATACCAACATGTGTTAGCCCGAGGACGAACGTTATTGCAAATGGCTTTGATCGAATCACAATTTCCACTACTCGCCAAATTATGCCTTATTTTGAAATATCGTTACATGAAAAAATATTGTAATTTTCAGAATTTCGCGACAAAAACCGTTAGGTACTATTTCGGCATTGGCAATTGGTGTGAAAAATTCGATCGGACCGAGTGATTTTTTGAGCCCCATGCCATACAATTCTTCCTGTAGAATATTTCTTGATGAAAGTTTTTCATAATAATAGTTTGACATCAAAATGAAGCTGATCGAGATTTGAACCTCGCAGATCTATTTTTTGGACATGATCGCACGCACGGACTGCCATGAAATATTAAATTTTATATACCAAAAAGCTTTAGTTTTGAATATTTTATGATACAAATGGGCCCTTAGTAGCAACGTAGCATAAAAGTTAGCCGTAGGAAACATGGATCCCGCCTTATAGAGGAACACAAAACACAAAACGCTTTTCTTGGCCGCCAAGAAACATTTTCGGTAACAATTCAATAAAGCGTATTTAAAAAAAATTGGTGACTGGAACTCGTCTAGTGCCTTTTCCAGTCATTTATGTGATTCCATCCTTGTCTAGGGGAGTGCTAACTTGCTCTCCTTTCAAACTACACGTACCTTGGAAACCAAAATTTCATATATATAATTAATTTTAAGCGAAAAAGTATCTGAGAATTATAACGATGAATGAAAACAACCACAGTGACGTAGTATTTGACAAGCATGTAGAATGAAATGAAATCGGAGACTTCTAGTGTCTTTTACAGGATATGGTTAAGAAGCTCACGAAATTGATATTCAAGAACTAATTAGAAGTATTCAAATTTATTCCTCCTCGGCCCTAAGTTTTTGTATTTTTATGACCGATTACTCAGAGAATGTCGTCGCCCATAAGGGTAGCACGACAGTAAACGGGGAGAGAGTGGCCGTATCCTAGTGGCTGTGGCGCTTACCCTTATGAAAGAAACAAGTAGGATGCTTGCGCAAATTTAATGCTCATTATGTTAGAATAAAGACAAATGAAAACAAAACATAATACATTTAAGTCAAATTAATTAAATTATCATTTAATGTTATACTAAATTTTAGTTTTGCCGTTCGCCACGGACTCTAGACGTTCGATCACTTCAGCCAATTCCATTTCCTTATTGATCCTTAAATACATAGTTTTACGAACGTCATGAAACGCTAACCATGTTGGCATTTCCTTGGCTATCAATTGTAGATGATGCTGTATCTCTTGTGAACTGAGGCAAGCTCGAAAGCTATTTTGAACTTTCTTAATAATAAATTCCTGAGTTAAAACTCCTTTACGTTCAGTGACAAAAACGTTACGCAAATAACGTGCCAACTCGGGTAGACGTGAATACTGCGCAGCCTCTTGACTTTGCGAAGGACGTCGAGTCATCGCCTCTACCGCATTTGCTGCCTCTTTAGCCCGAATTTTATCCAACAAAGCTTTGGGAATGCCTTTCAGTAAATCAGTGGTTTTTATAGGATCCGCTGTTTTATTTTCTTCTTTTGTTTCAATTCCTGTCTCAGCCTTGCTATTATCATTGAAATCTTGCTGCTCCTTAAGATTTATTGTTTTTTCGGTTTGATTCTGTTTATTCTCATCGAATTCCATTACCTTTCCTTCACGAATGTTGCTATGAAATAAATTACGACTTGTCAACAAAATATCTTTAGCCGAAGAATACTTTTGCACATTTGGTGGCTGCGGCAAATGTGCTAATTCAATATCTGGACAATTTTCTAAATCAAAATCTGGATGCCAACGTGTAACTTTTCCTTTAGGTATGGAAAGTGGTGGATTTAATGATTTCAAAAATTTATCATGTTCGTCTTTTACTCGTTGCAATAGTCCAAAGTGAAAATGNCATGTGTAAATAAATAAATAGGTGAAGAGATAACATTACTTCACTAAATGAAATGAAGTCGATTATTTCAGTTTCTTTCAACAACATAATTAATTCATAGAAATATGCAATGGTCTCAAGTAGACTAACTAGTGAACCAAATTGTGTGAAAAAATCATACCTGGAACAATATTCGAGCCTAGAACAACGAAAGGTAAGGTATTCAGCATTATGCATGCGTCACATCCGTTTCTCCCAAACGACTACTAATTAGATATCCATTAGGTCAAGATCAACCACATGATACCCCGCTTTATCAGAAATTTAATTGAAAATTGACAAGAAAGACTTCTTCGTTTTATTTGTTGTATACATACAAAAGCACATGATTTATCAATTTCTACAAATCCTCATAAAATTGGAAAAATTAAGGTAAGAGAATAGGTATAGAGCTGTAGGTTCCGGTATAATAATGAAAAATAATGATCGGTTTTTCAAATATGTTTAATATAATTACCATGGCATTGTAGGTACTCTGCTTTAACATATTTTCCTATTGTCATTTATTACTTAATGTCATTCTATAGAATTAATTTCCTAAATCCTATCAGATTCCAATCCGAGCGAGCGCTTTAGAATAATTTCTGAATTGATATAGGCTTGTCTGTCCTTCTTCTGTGTTCAACCTCCAGATCGCAATTTGTAAGATAACATATTTTGATGAAGTTTGGTATATCGTCATGTTTTGAACCGAAGGCGAACGTTATTGCAAATGGTTTTGATCGGACCATATTTTCCATTGCTCCCCATATAACGCTTTATTTTGAAAAAAACATTGTAATTTTTAGAATTCGCGACAAAAATCGTTAGATAATACTATTTCGGCATTCTAAATTGGTGTGAAAAATTCGATCGGACGGGGTGATTTTTTGAGTTCCCTGCCATATAATTCTTCTTATAGAATATTTCTTCACGAAAATTTTTCATAATAATAATTTGACATCAAAATGAAGCTGATCGAGATTTGAACCTCGCAGATCTATTTTTTGCACATGATCTCACGCACGGACTGCCATGAAATATTAAATTTTATATACCAAAAATCTTTAGTTTTAAATATTTTATGATGGAAATGTGTCCTTAGTAGCAACGTAGCATAAAACTTAGCCGTAGGAAACAGGACACTATGTAATGCACATCACACAAAACATTATGTAATTTTTGGTGTATTATCATGGAAACAAGTGTATGAGTGCATTAACCGAAGTGACGTGGCGTATCTAAGAGTCAGCTTTGAACGACTTTGGTGCTCTTACTTTTAGAAATAAGAAATTGTGTTTATAAGCATTAATAAGTGCTATTACCTATGAATTCATGTAATTTTGTATTTGAAAGACCAAAACCGCAATCAGTTACCATCCATGTGTGTCATTTATTTATATATTTATATCTAACATTATTTTTTATGCTTCATTCACAAAACACTACCAAAAAAAAAACAAAAAGGCAATCATTTAATGTAGTGTTAACAAATTTTGTGTGGAAAATTCAGTAAAAAAGTGATAGTTTTGTTGAGGGCAATGTTACCATAGCTAAAAGTTATTTCATGGTATGTACGATATATAATGTTTTGTTTATATACGATATATGTAATTAACAGCCAACTTCACGTTAAACGAAACAGCAAACCACACAATAAAAATACATCAAAAAAATCAAAAACTTCAAAGAATCTATTGGAAAAGGCTATATAGTAGCCGTGAAAAAAGTGACATTCATAAAATTGATTTTCTTCCTAAGAAATTGCGAGAAAATGTCTAGCAATTGTCGGACAAATAGTGTTCTTACTCGAAAAAAGTCAGTAACCGAAGAGGAAGAACATCTCAAAAATCAACGTAGAACTTTGCAAACCGTACAAGTTTTGGCTACCGACAACGAACATCTTACCGGGAGGCCTGTTCTAGATAAATTAAATCGTTTAAAGTCGACCATAGATCCCCAAAGCGATAGGGAGACATTAGCACTCAAACGAAAAGGAGCAGAAGGAACAAGCCTTGAAAATCGAACCATTCCTGAATGCAATGCAGATGATCACGAAGTGGCGAAAAAGAGAATCACTGAAAAAGATCTCACCAGCACTGATGATAAATTAAGCGAATACTATTGGGAAAGATTGGCAATCAAAAGGCAGGAAGCATTAGATATTACTTTAGAAGAAAATCAACAGTTACAAGAACGCATTGAATGTTTACGAGATGAAATTGCAACTTCGCAGAAATTATTCGAAGAATCCAAAAATTTGGTGGAAATGCTAACGCAAATCTTTAACGATGAGGAGGAGGAGGAACAATCTGGGCAGAAAGATACACCACTTCTGGATGATGATGAAACTAACTCCTCAGTGACTACTAATAGCAGCAACGAAGGATAAGCAAACCATTTTGTAAAATTCATGTTGGTTCCCTTATCTTCTACAGTATTGCGTGCAGCATTTGGTATTTTTCTAATTGCAAATGTATTTTATTAGGAGCTTATTTTAGTTCGTTAAGTTGTTAATTAAAAAATTGCACTGATGTTGAAAAATGTCTATAGAACGGCCTTGCTTTGTTAAAGGTTCGAATGGCACGTAAGTTAGATCGTTGTCAGGAATGTAAAAACCACAAATATTTACTAAGGTAGTTGTGCAATATTGCTGAGGCTCCGATCTGTTTGTTTTTTAGTTTAGTTCGAAATTGTTTGCACCGATTTCAAATTAACTAATTGGTCTTCTTGGCCGTCAAGAATAATTTTCCATAATCATTTAATAAAGCGTATTTTAAAAAAAATTTGTGACTGGAACTCGTCTAGTGCCTTTTCCAGCCATTTATGTGATTCCATCCTTGTCTAGGGGAGTGCTAACTTGCTCTCCTTTCAAACTACACGTACCTTCGAAACCAAAATTTCATATATATAATTAATTTTAAGCGAAAAAGTATCTGAGAATTATAACGATGAATGAAAACAACCACAGTGACGTAGTACTTAACAAGCTTGTAAAATTAAATTAAGTCTGAGACTTCTAGTGTACTTTCTTTTACGGGATATGGATACGAAGCTCACGAAACTGATATTCAAGAACTAATTAGAAGTATTCAAATTTATTCCTCATGAGACTCCTCGGTCCTATGTTTTTGTATTTTTATGACAGATTGCTCAGAGAATGTCGTCGCCTATAAGTGTAGCACGACAGTAAACGGGGAGAGAGTGGCCGTATCCTAGTGGCTGTGTGTCCAATCGCCCATTGCTATGCCTTTACCAACTTCACTATAGCTACGTACCAAACGATGGACTTGTAGCCAAAACT
>KK503023.1:23719-92217 GCA_000688735.1 Glossina austeni | reverse complement strand
CTGACTCCCAAAGTCTTCAAGGAAAAATTTTGCCCCATTCGCTAGTAGAAGGAAGGGATCGGAGTTCAGAAACAGATTCGGGGTCGGGTTAGGTGCAGCGACATTAACTTTGGCTGTTGTTGATATAGTTTCTGGTATCGGTTTTATTACAGACTTAAGCACATTGGGCCCATTTTGATGTTGAACACTTTGTCGTAGAACATGGGTATCTACCTTCACGTCATTATTCAATACTACACCTTGGCCTTTCGATGCAAATGCTGGACGTACCTTATTTTGATTTAATTGTTTGTTTATTTTAAACAAGTCATTGAGATACTGCCGGTCGGGTATGTCGTTAATATTGCGTATAATATCAATTTTGCCCTGAGTGCGACCATGGATTCGGGTGGTTTCCTTAGAAAGTTTAGTAAACATTTTCCTGAAATTTTTATAAAAATGATTAAAAATAAATGAGTGCATTAATTAATTAATTAACTAATTAATTTATTCGGTTTGGATTAAATGTCCTATCACCACTTATACTCTAATGTATTCTAATATATGGCGTGAAGAAATTCTACACCTGGCATATTCAGCCATCGATTGCTAAAATGTGGTTGAGGTGAGGCAAGAGTTGAGCGTAGTAAACATGTGTATGTTTGGCGGACGTTGTGAAATGTTATAATATTGTACAAACTTACATATTTATATATATACATAAATATTAGAGCACTACTACATAAGAGTTATGATTATAAGATGACCGTATAAATATAGATGGATGGCAAGACGAGGTGTCGCCAAGTTTGCACGTCGCAAGCTTTAAACTGCAAATTGATATTTGTCCATATTTTGAAACCCTTTTCATGAAAGTGTCTTAGCGCTGATAGTATGTAGTTTCAGTAAGCTCACTTTGTACTTATTCTAAAACGGGCTGTCGTTGCAAAGAACCTTCTATCGTCAAAGATTTGTAATGCTTCTCAAAAGTTGTATCATAAACACTTTATATGTTATTACAACTGTTTATTGTAAGGATTTTGTATTGTTGCAATGTCAAAATAAGAAAAACTAATGTTTTCATCATCCCGAACTTTATGATCTTCAAAGAAACATCTCGTGGGTGTCGCATGTTACATAAAAAATACATTCTAATCTAAATGTTACCAACAAGAAGTTATGGGCTATAATACGATGGATAAAATCGGGGTCGCACAATTCATTGAAATCAATTTTACAAATTGGAAGTTTTGTGTTGAAAAATATCCTGCTGCTGTTGATCATGTGGAAGCTGTTAGGATGTCTGGACCAACATTAGCAGATAAATCAAAGGTCATGATGATGATTTTCTGGAATACGTTCGAGATGCTCAAATCCTGAACGCAAGGTCAATGGTCAAGGTCAAATTTTAGTAAAAATGTAATTGCCATGTCGTCGATGCACTTATAAGACAGTTACAGTCTATAGGTGCAATGTCGGCAACAGTTGTGTGGATTTTTTCAATTATTTTTAACTTTATCTTTATCACATAATCCAGCCATAATGGAAAATGGAAAAAAATGGAAAAATGGAAAACCTTCCCAATGGTGAATTAACAGCAGGAATGGTGAGAGTGCAGTTTTTAGCTGAAGAAGTCAGAAATAGGCAACGTCAAGTAGCCGAATTACCAGAAAGTGTGACAGCGTTTTCCTCGGAAAAGAGAAATGTTGAATTCAATGCAAAATATTACAAATGCGAAACGTATGGCCATAAAAAGATTGATTGTCACGCCAAAGATATGAAGCACAACCTTAAGGAGGCAAAGTGCACAGGAGTTGGTTTCACGGTTGGCTGTTATAATTTCAAAGTTTCCTTACATTCATTTACATTCAAAGAACTTACTGGAGATAAGATTTATAAATGTGGTTAAAAAGATGCTGAATGCGTTGCGGTAAATGAAACTGATGTAATAGATGCAATAAATCATGTTGTGGCCCAAATAATTTTAAATAAATCGTAAAAATCTTTTATCAATAGCTGAAGTGGTCCGAACCGCTCTTAAAGCGAAATTCAAAAAAAAAACGAAGCCTTAATTGACAAAACCCTGTTAACCCCCTGTTAACAAAACCCTTGAGTTAATTGCTAAAGCAAAACGTGTTGACACCTTATTTACAACAAGTTTGAATTTGAAAAAACTTAAATCAATGAAAAATTAAAAATAGTTATCAATTTTATTAATCTAATAAGAATGAAAAATTGGAATTATTTCTGTATGTATGCGTACGTGTATTATCTGCCTCTTGTTGTTTCTTGTAGCAGACAATCGAAAATTTTCTATTTTCAGTCCCATGTTTTATTTTCGAATATACTTTTTTTCTCCTTTCTTTCGTTTCCTTTCTTTTAAAGCATAATTACTTGCTTGCCAAAATGTTGAAATGTCCACATAAATATTCCAGATCATAAATATCCCAAACCTTAAATATCCCCGATCAAAGGTTCGGAAGTCAGAAGCAAAATATGCAGAAGACGAAATTAAAACTTTATGGCACAAGCGATTAACACGTGTAAGTTGTGAAAATTAAAACAATATTGTAAAATATGATACGGCCATTAGTACACCAGATGTTACAAAAACCACATTTTGTGATATATGCGCCCAAAGTAAACATTACACAGATTGCCGTTCAATGGAACACGAATAAGAGCGCGTAGGGTAATTGGGCACATTCAGACATTCAGACGTCTTTGGACTTGTCGGTGAAATATCATATAATGGGTCAGAACATTTCGTCAGCTTTGCTGATGATTACACACTTTAAAAACATTTATACAAGAAATCGGAAATTTTTAAATGCTTCAAAGAGTTTGAAGCTAGGGTGTCGCTAGATTTGATTAAAGAATGTCAAGTCTGACTATTGATTCAAGGTCGGGAATATAAATTTAAGAAGATGCTTAAATTTTGTAAACAAGTATGTATACAAATTACCGAAACCATAGCGTATACTCCTCAACAGAATCGAGTATCCGAGAAGTTCAATCAAACTTTAGTAGCAAACATTAGTAGTCTGTTGTTGAAGGCAGGGGTCCCAAAAATGTTATGCGGTGAAGCTGCATACACAGGAACGTAACTACTCAACAGAAATCCAACAAGATCGCTACCCACATTGTGACGCCATCTAAATTGTTGTTTAATAGAAAACCAGACTTCTCTACACTCAGTTTTTGATTGTAAAGCAAGCATATGCTTGGAAAACTGAGCCAAAAAGAAATAAGCTGAATGTGAATACAAGATGTGGGATAAAGAGAAACAATCCATAATTGTCACTCGAAATTGCAAGTTTAACAAATTCGAATATCTTTTTAAAGAGTGTATTATAATAAAAAAGGAAATTCGCATTATAAATAGAAACGAGCAGCAAGGGGAGGTAGTTTCAAAAAAAAAATCCTATTATAATATAACACGAAATTAGATTAGATAAGAAACAGAACAGTTTAGATCCTGTAATACATGAAGAAAACGAACTTGAACATGAAACTGAACTACGCATGGCGTTACTATTCAAAACATTTTTATACGGCAATATGTAAAGTCCAAGATGCTGGAACAGTAAATTTAACACAACTTTGTTAAATTTAGATTTCAAAATACGTGAAGAAAACGAACTTGAACATGAAACTGAACAAGGCATGGCTTTGCGATTCAAAACATCTTTATACGGCGTTAAGTAAAGTCCAAGATGCTGGAACAGTAAATTTAACATAACTTTGTTAAATTTAGGTTTCGAAAATTCGCAACATGACAGGTGCTTGTGTGTACATAAATTCGCTAGCAATATAATTTTATTAATCATAAATGGTGACGACATATTAAATGCCGAAAACAATTGAAATGGTACTGGCTTCGTCCAAAAGTAATCCGTTAATAATGTTTGAGATGTCAAACTATATAGAAAATTAAAACAATACCTTGGAATGAACATAACGTATAAATAAAGAAAATGATATACTACGCTTAAGCCAAGAGTCAAATATTGACAAGTTGATCAAAAAATTCGGAAAATTGCAATCATGTTGATGTGCCGATGAGAAAAAAAATTTTGCAAATAAATCATGGAACAGTAAACACGCAAAGTAAACAATATCCTTACCGTGCGGCCTGATGTTTGTTATCCTGTCGGATATTTGGGCAGATTTCAAGAAAATTTTAATTGAACTCAATCGACGACATTGAAAAGAATTCTACAGCGTCTTCAACGGACGAAATCGCTGAAGTTAGAATTTTCCAAGCGAGAAGAAGAAGAAGTAACAGTGAGATGCGTAGACACTGATCGGGCATCAAACATAGTAGATAGGAAATCATCAAGTGGTTTTGCGTACTTCGTACGTGGTAGTCCAGTTTTCTGATATAGTAAGAAACACGTTACCGTGCCAGATTTATCTGGTGAGCTGAATATGTTAAGTTTAGTTTAGCAATCCCAGAAATTGTCTGGGTAAAAACCATATTAGAATATAGGAATGTTTTGAAATCAGATGAGGCTTTCATCCTTTATGAAGATAGCTAAAAATATCGGTGTTAAGAATCATTTTGTTCGAGATCATATAATAAATAAAAGGACATATAAAAGTAAAAAAGATTACAACAAAAGATCAAGTAACTAATATATTTACAAATAAATTAGATTTCATATCAGTTAGAAGTGGTTTGAAGTTATCTAATTGAAATGGGGCTGGGGGGTTTGTTATATTACGAAGATTTTTATATCGCGCAGCACTTTGTAATGCGCTAAGAAATTTGTATCGTAAAACACTTGAAGTATTAATATAAATCTGTATTGTAAAAGATTTTCTATTGTTATGACGTCAAAACAGGAAAAAATTATTTTTTGTTTATTTCAAACTTTAAAGAATCATCTTGTGTCTTGAATGTTAAACAAATACACTCTCATCTAAATTTTTCCAACAAGGCAGATAAACAGATGTATTTAAAATTTCGGACTCAAAGCAAGTCCTATACATATAATAAAGCTTGTTTTATTGTGATGGCAAAGGTAATAGACTATGAGGCAGTCTACCTCATAAGCAGTCACAACATTTTAATTTAATAAGAGAATTTATTGCCGCATAGACGATACACCTCGGCCGATGGGTTGGCAAGTTCGTATAAACTTCACAATATAGAAAACAACTGTCCTTTCTTACAGATCCTTTCTAAATGCCAATGTAAAAGAAGATTACTTTTCGGAGCATCTAATCCTGTTGGCATCTTGAAATTACCCGGAGATCTAATTCTAATTATTCTAGTTCAATATCTGCGTTCATTTCATTGTTATTATTATTATTTATCTCTATCTCAGCATCAATAACGTGAAATGCTTTCCAAGAATCCAGAGATAGAATAGACGATGGAAATTTCTGCTTGAATACAAAAGGAAGACACTCATATAAAAGTATTTACTAAATCCCTAAGGTTCCTACATAATGCCAACTAATACCAATTTTTAGTTTTTAGTTTTTTAGTGTAACTTGTTTCTTCTTCACGTTTTGGTGTAAATTGCTTCTTCTTTACGTTTTTTGGTGTAAGTTGCTTCTTCTTTCTGAGTATATAAATCCTTGGCCGGCTTCAAATTTGGAATGCTGCATGCGTAGCATTTGTGATAAATATGCGTCAGCGAAAAGATCGCTTATAAGTTTGCAAAAGAATTTGGGATTGACCTAAACTTTTCAAAAGCCACGCCTCATGGTAAATTTTAATTATGTAAGCAGTAAATATATTAATATTTATAATTATAGGCGCGGAATTTAACACTCTTGCACATGGCTTGACTTCTATAACCGATTAAAATATATAGGACTTGGAAAAATAAGCTGATTAAAATAAGATTTTTATATTACCTTTGACGATTGCTAAGTGTGTCACTATACTTTTTAATATGACTGTTACGAGCGTTGTCCGTAATACTAGAAGCCAATTGAAAATTGTGAAGAGAATGCGTAAACAGCACCAAAGAGCCCGCCAATTGCAAGACATCTAACGTTGAGATATCATCACCTTCGCCGTATTTCTACGAATATGAAAAAGTTGCCTATGTCTCTTAAATATTTCGTTTTCGCTATGCTTACCAATATTAAATCCAATATACCTGCTCCCAGACCACTTCCTGACAGTACAATTGACGTAATATTCATACTATTAGCGAAAAATTCAATGCCCTTTTGTGCGGATAAAAGACACAAAGTGCTATCAAATGGTTTAAATAAATCATTTTAACAACTCACAGTTGTCGCTTTGCCAGCTGTGGCCATGCTTGTCATATATTTTGTAGCTCCTAATGATGTTGGCCCAACTACTCCGCATGCAACACCAAGCCAGCTACCACGAGCGTCGCGATCTGTTATTTGTATAGATTGTTCATGATTACTTCGATCAACTAAATTTTTAGCAGATAAAAGTCCGGACATTGTCCCCGTCGCAAAACTGATACAAGCCATTCCAGCGACGACCGGTGCCGCTATTGGCAAAGCCATAGCTGCTACTGATATACCCGCAGCCCCCAAACCCACATAAGATGCGCCTTTTTGGGCTTTTTCCAAGAATATAGCTCCTCGTGTCCCGTTTGGAGTGGTATAATTTTCTAATACAACTTTACCATTTTCAAAGTTATATACACCACGATTTGGTAATACCATCAACCCAGGTGGTAAAACATTTTCATTAATATAAGGTTCGAAGTTTTGATAAACACGTCCTACTTCGTCTACGTAAACCATACAACAATCTGTACTATCATCTTCCGCTGAAAAGGAAAAAATGGTCACTTGTTTCTGAATCAAGTTAAGCACACTAAATAGCACACACCAACACATTTTCGTATTCAAAATACTGGATGGATAGAAAATTCTGTTGCTTGCTCTGGTTCTTCGTCGTTTGTAACAGCCACACAAAATATGTAAGAATATAAAGTACCGTTATTGTACTTTTCTGTATTTTCGACTGTTAAATAAAAATCTTTCTTGCATTTAATATTAAATCAATCCTACTTTGCTTCCAAACGCTTGTAAACAGATCTTTACGTATTTTTTCAATTGCCTGTTGATTCTTTGGTTGATCCGGCAGAAGTTCTCGAATTTTTGTCTTTAAAACCTCATATTGGTCGGATTTATAGCTGATGTCGCAAATGTTTGTAATTAATAGTTGATAACATGTACAAATAGAAATATAACTTACAAGTCCCAAATGATTCGATCGCCAAAACCAAGACTCGAAGCAAGTTCCTGTTGCACTTCTCTAATAGTTGTCATCTTAGGCTGACGAATTTTCGTAGCTCGTTAACGTTTTATTTTAATTTAGTTATAAATTGAAATTTACTTTACTTTACTTATCTGCAGTAATAAGATATCATTGATTTAATCAACAATTTGATAAACGTGAATGTTCGTAACACGTATGCGTTGTATGTTAAAAATGAACTATTGAGTAGAAATGGGGAAACACCACTTTAATAAAAAAAAAAAGCTTTCAATAAATACATTTTAGCGATGAGAACGTGAGAATATTGTTATCGATAGGTTGACTCTCAGAAATTAGGGGTTGATCGTGTACGCAGGCGATCATCGCCGTGATTATGGCGTCCTATTTTTTAGGAGAGAATTGATTATCGCCAAGAGACTAATCGTCAGCAGCTTTCCAATACTTTCCCTCATATTTTTCACGACAATGCATTAATAACTGAGAGAAACGTAAAAAATGAGAGCTAAATTGAGGTTTATTTGTCATACATATTGTAATAAATAATAAGCATGCAAAATAAAATGAATACAAAATGATGTAGAGTTTATCTTACCTTAATTTAGTTCGATATTTAAAAAAAATTGTACTTACTTTCAAATATTTTTTTCTTTTTCTTTTTGTTTATGTTTTTTCTTTGCATCTGCCTTCTTACAAAGTCAACTCTAAAAGACAGATTTGTGGTAACTTTACTTAGTTTATATTTAATATTAATGCGAATTTGTTCGCAACGACAGCAATTTTATTGTCGCCAGATTTAACGTAACTGAGAGATAATCGTCACCAATCGTCGTCGTTGTCAACATGATTAGATATTAGATTAGATATGCTGACCGTCAATCCATTTACCATAAGATTCAAGAATTTAAAAATGCTTTGTCGGTTGGATGAAAAGACGAAATAAAATATTTCATTGCCTCCTGCTTACATGGTTACCCTCTAAATTTATCGATAAGTTTTTTTTTATTTATTTGATAAGAAGATCAACTGATTGCAAAAACAAATACATGTAATAATTTTTGGGTTAATAAATAAATGATGAAGAATAATGCGAGGGGTGGAGGAAGGGTTACGACGTGCATGCATAAGTAACAAATTGCTTTCAAAAAATACTAAAAAACGTCACCACTACAGTATTTGTTTACGCAATTTCGCTATTGCGAACATTTCTCCAAATAATTGCGTAACATGATTGAACAATTCGAATCTTGATATATTTTTTCACTATTAAATGCAGCTGCTATACTACGTCCAGCCATACGCACTTGAGTCCATAGACGCATTTAAAGCTAGTGATCGGTCAACGGCCAAGAAGCGGTGCAGACGTCACCCGCTACGTATAAGAAGGAAATAGATGTCTGCATCATTTCATCAACCTTAATGCCCCCATTGTTATGTCTAAGGCTGGCTCGGAGACGAAATCCAAACGGTTTTACTCCCGTTGCCGGCATTAAGAAGCTGCATTTAATTTGTTGGCCAGTGGACAGAGTAACAAGCATGCAACGAGTACCTTATCCTCACCAGGCACCATACTTGAAACCTGACAGTTGTAATGCATAATGGGTTTAGTATAATTTTCAAGATCCTTTAATGATCCCTGTAAGCGAAAATGCTGATGCCAATCGGGACCGAAAACTGCGCCAGCAGAATCATTTGAGGTTAGTTCGTTTTTAACTTTCAGTTTTTTTCCACATTGGAGTAGGATATTTACTTATCGTCTAGCGCTTACTAAACTTGTTGTCGGAAAGACCATGAGACACCTTCTTAGTATGACTGTTCCGATATATTGAGTTTCTTAGTTTATGGCTGGGAGTCGAATTGTATTTGTAAAGTAGGAACAGAAAATTAAATGTGTCTGTCAGTGTAGAAGCAAGCTTTAATTTTTTATGATCTCTCTAATGCACTGTCTTTTATTTTTAGACAATGAAGCCAAAATCAAATGACACAAACCACAGAAAAAAGTGGAAATTAGTTATTAAAGACCACAAGAATATTTTTTGCTATTAGTCGAAGTAGTCTTCGATGTCGATGGCGCGATTAAGTATATCGTCTCCAAAAGGTGTCAAATCAATGCCGTTTAACGTAAGATTTTCGCAAGTTTCCGCTAAGTCCATGTTGCCAACTAATGCAGCACCGCGTAAATGCCCATTCATCCATCCAAAATCCAAAATCGTCAGTAAAAAAAATCAACATCAAGAGTTGCACCAAATTTCTTCTATTCCTAATGTAGTGGTTTGATGTATTGATTTGATAAACACAGCAAAATAAATGTACTCAAATGAATCTGTGCTTCATGGCTGCGTAAATAAATTCTGCATGGTTTCTTTAATTTTCTTATCATCTTTCTAATATAAATAAGTGAATTTGTCCATTTTTTCAGTAATTTTTCACACATTTAATTCAAAAGATTCATATTATTATACTATTAAACTTATAACTTTTTGAATTGAAAAAGCGATTCTGAATTTGGTGCCTTATGAGTTTGAAAGTATATGCTTTTGGAAATTGATGCAATGTGAGAGTATGCTGCAGACTGCGTATATGTTTCAATAAAAGAAAAATCATTTAATATATAACACATTATCTGATGAAGGGTATATTCAGTTTGTCAAAACGTTTGCAACGCCCAGAAATAAAAGTTTTTAGATGTACCACTGTACCACTTTACAAATTATATGTTGTTATATTATATTGTCGTTTAAGGGTTAACACTCAACTTTGGGCTCGAGTTGACATGCTAAGTAGGAAAGTAGGAAACAATAATTTTAAACCGCCACTCAAAGTTGAATCAGCGCGGCACGTTTGGAGCCAAAGAATCCACTGCCACCAGTAAATTTTACACAATGGGATGGTTTAACACGCGTAGCCTTTCTACGTAAAAATAAAACTCCAGCGGCCGCCTTTAGAATTAATTCAGTTTTGGAAATGTTGGAAAAAAATTACAAGTTGCACTTATCGCTAAGGAATACGCCTCAGTGGCACCATCTGGAGGATGTGTGAACACATAAAGAGCAGCGTTTTCACTAACTCTCCCTTCACGTATACCTTATCTTTACACTTTTTACTTTTTACTGTTTTTACCTCCCACTTTCAAAATCCATGGCTAAGCTTCTGGACTGCATTCTTTCGCAATTATTCCGAATTTCTTGCGCCTAACTTCTTCACGCATCCTACACCTTCTTCCTCCGATTCTACACCGAATTTTGGCATATCCTCTTCCATACCGTTAAATTCCTTTAAATTATTTTCCCGTTCCAATTTTACTGTTCGCCATTGGGCGAAGTCGACGTTTAGCGTGGCATTAAAATGCATAGCATCACGGTTTTTCGTAAGTTTTTTTCTGCCAGCAGAGCTACTGCTGGTTAAAACCTTTCAAGAAAAAATTCCTTGTGTATTTTTTTACGTTCCTTTATCTAAAGACGCACGTGGGATTTTTTTAGAAATATAGATTTGTTTGTGATTGTTAGATGATTGAATGAAAATGTTTAGTTTTGAAGCGGGAAAATTCACTCTGTTATTAATAAATGGTGTTTACAGAAAAAATCGAAGGTAGTTTTCTAGAAATTATTGTTTTAAGAAGACTGAAACACGTTTCGAGTGAAAACAAGTAAGAAAATTATCATAAAAAATACGAAAAAAAGGAAAGAACTAAGTTTTCATACTTTACAATGTTTTCAGAATAAAAGTGGAAATTTATATTGTGTATTCGTCTGAATGGCCGAGCAGACAAAAGTGTCGACTAGCAATTCAATGGTCGTGGGTTCAAATCTCAAGTCCGGTAGAGTTTTTAATAGTAATAACAATAATAATAATAATAATAATAATAAAAATAAAGCCGAAAGACTTAGATGTTTGTGCTCTAAAACTTTAGCCTTAGAATTTCTTCTTTGGCTAAATTTATATAATAATAATAATAATAATATATTGTGTAATTATAAGTAACAACAAAACAACAGGAAAAGCAAAGGTGTCCGCTATTTTTGTTGCATATGTATTTGCCCTTGGCCGATTTGGTTCATTTCCGAACACTTTTGCAAAGTTCGTGTCAAGAAGCTACAATCTCAGAACGTATTGGCCGGCGATTGTGTTGTGGATATTAACACGTAACAACAAAATAGTTACAAGACACGTGAACCAAATGACTCGTCCTTCGGAAAAAGAAAATTTTGCAATACCAAATATTCGAATTACTCAAGACATATCAGAACCTAGCACCTCAGTGTCTGAGGTGAAGTTGAGTAGGAAACAGTTCTCCCGGTCCGAAAATAGAATGGACCACGAAAATTATGGCGTTTGTAAGGAGTTGTGGAATAGTTCCATCTTTTTGCCAACTTCTATTACACACCCTCCTTACGTTGTATATAAGGATAAATTAATTACCAAAATATTAGTATCTAGGCTTAAAGTTTAAATAAAGAACTTCACTTCTTGCTTGGCTATAAAACGAGGTACATGACAGTACGTTTACCGATTATTTCTCCAATAAACAATAGCAACTTAAACAAGGCTGAGCAATTTTTCTTATTGAACTGGAGCATAAAAAACTATCGAAGCGATAAGAAGATGGCACAAAATATTGTCAACAATCGTGCATTTAAAATTTTTCGTGCCCATTAAATGAGGCATTGGTTTTAATTGTAATCATCATTTCGTTCGATATTTTCACTTTGCAAATTTTTTAATGCGGCCACTGGAATATACGTAATTAATGCATACAAATCGCTACAAGACTATTTTTTATTATTGCGTTGCGTTAAGAAATAACACAATCGTTAGGTTCGTCAATTTAAAAAGTTCACTAAGTGCACCTATTGTACTTACACTTGCACCTATTGTGCACCTATTGTACGTACACTTTTTTTTTATAATTAATTGATAAATTTGTTCCTTATCCACTTTTTTGTTATACAAATTGAGCCTTTTTTGCATTTTAAAAAAACTATATAATATAAATGAGTAGAGTAAGCATATAATCTATTTTCTACAACAAATTCTTTTTATCCCAATTTATTCGGTAAATGTTCGTCCACTGCTCCATATACTCCTTTGAAACCTGTTATGTAAGGCAAAGCGAGCATATTCAAATAATTTGATATCAAAATGACGTCAATTTCATTGAAATCAATCATTTTATCCATTGGCGTCGTAAATACAGGTAAAGAGTCTACAAAGACTCTAATACAACACTTCTTCAGTTCACCGTCCAGTTGCGGATCATGTTCTCGATTGGGAATCCATTTCGTTAGATTCGATAATTTTATTTCAATACTTGTACGCTATGCACAGATAAGATTAGGCGTTCAATGAATAAAAAAAAACTCACCAATATGTCGATAATAATTTGTTTTTTTTTTTCTCTCATGGTACCAAATTCAAAAAACATATGCATTCAAATTCTCATGGCACCAAATTCAGACTCTCTCATAACACCAAATTGTTTATTTGCTGACTTACTTAGCAGAGAGGAGAACAAGCTGTTATTTTTCGAATTTTGACAGCCGCAATTGAATATAAACAAAAATTTGCCTCCTTTTTTCTGCCGTTTTATACGCACACGAATACGCACGAAAAAGCGTCGACATTGACACGGAAGTCTTACGCGATCGCAACCAAAACGTTTATCAATTATCAGTTTAGGCGCGAACGAAACTTACCTTCCACAGATGTGTTTATTCATTGTACTGTACCAATGCCTTTTGTTGATTCTTATATTTTTTTTGCGATCCGGCAGCACATTCACATAATTTTGGGTAAACAATTCTTTCTCAACAAAGTTTTCCAAACAAAAAGAAATAAATAAAATTAATTAATAGGACATATATGTCACAAATTTATTGGCATTAGTCCACCTCAATTCAACATCCCAAAAAAAAAATAATAAGGAGAAAGGAAATGGAACCAAATTTACCTTTTGCACAATCTACACAAATTAATCATAAGTGCAGGACATGCGCGGAAGGGAAAACCAGTCGGTATTCCTTGGATCAGCGTGTGTCTCAGGATATTGGATTGTCCGAAACATATGGGGAGCTGATAAGTAATTTATTGAGAATTAATGTATGTATTTTTTTTGGGAAACATATACACCGCATTAATGTGTTCCTTTCTATATAGCCTTCGGAAGAAGAAGAATTTTTTATGCCACAAAAGTTGTGCATCAAGTGCGCAAATTTATTAAAAGATATTTACGTTTTCCTCTTAGAGGCGGAAAAATTGCAAGAAATATATTTGAATCAAGCAAGGAAATTGAAAAATGTTGTGAAAAAGGAAGACCGTTTGCAAAAACCACCACTTGATTTGCCACATGAGCCGGAAATTATTGTAGATATCAAGACAGAACCGCCGGAGACTATTGTGGGCGTCGGGGCAGAACCGCATTTATCTAAAAGTCTTTCAAGCTTCGATGATCTAACAGAAGAAGCAAAGCAAGCGCTGTTAACGGAAAATGTAAAAAAGGAAATTAATCAAAGTGACGAATGCTCCCTAAACAGTGCTATCTCACAACTGGGTAACGAAGAAGATGCAAAAAGGTACTGATTAAAGTAAATTAAAATATGAAAGAAGACGAATATATCCATATATGTGAATTTGTAGTGGCTTACAGGAAAATGCGAGGCCAAGCAGTTCCCATGAAGTTGGTGAAGAACCAATTGATTTACCACAGGAGGCAGAAATTATTATAAATATCAAAACAGAACCGCCAGAAATTATTCTAGATATCGGAACAAAACCGTCAGAGACTACTGTGGGCATCGAGACAGAACCACAATTATCTAACAGTCTTTCAAGTTTCAATGATCTAACAGAAGAAGCAAAGCAAGTGCTGTTAACGGAAAATGTAAAAAAGGAAATTAATCAAAGTGACGAATGCTCCCTAAACGGTGTTATCTTACAACTGGGTAACGAAGAAGATGCAAAAAGGTACTGATTAAAGTAAATTAAAATATGAAAGAAGAAGAATATATCCATATATGTGAATTTATAGTGGCTTAGAGGAAAATACGATGCCAGGCAGTTCCCATGAAGTTTGTGAAGAACAAGGAAGACATCCAATATCTACAGGTGAAGTTAATAATAAAGAAATTCGAAATAATAAGGCAAAGTTTCAACGTAATTTATCTGCAACGTGCGACATATGCGGCAAAATCTACAAGAATCCTAGAGGTTTAGCTGCTCATAAGCTCCATACTCACATGACTGATGAGGAAAAATTACCTTGCACTTTATGTGCTTTCAAAACTAGCCGATTAGCTTGTCTAAAGAATCACATAACTTCTAAACATGGACACGAATGCACTAAAAGACATATTAAGCCAAAAAATGAACGCCTAAAAAATTTCGCGTGCTATTTTTGTTCCAATAAATACAGCCGCAAAGACAATTTGCAAATACATGTAAGAGAGAAACATCCCCAACATTCCAAGCAAAAAGTCGGGAATCAGACCGAGGAAAGGCCCTATAAATGTGAGTTATGTGAAAAGGCATTCAAAACACGACGAAATATGAAGATGCATCTCCTCACTCACAGCGATGTGAAGCCTCACCCGTGTCCCGAATGTGGCAAATCGTTTAGAAGGGCCGATAAGCTCCGTGACCACAGGCGGCGAGTACATTCAGAACTTCGTCCTTACAAATGTACAGAATGCGATAAAAGTTTTAAATATGCGTCCGTACTACGGGCACATAGGCATACGCATTCTGGCGAAAAGCCACCTTCTGGCCGAAAGCGGTGTTCGGGACAGAAATCATTATCTGACAAAATCTGCAGAGAAAGTTTTCAACCAAGCACATCTGCAAATGCTCGTTGTTTAAAAAATGGTCGCAATAAATAAAATTTGCGTATATTTAACACTTATATTTGCGATGGTTTACTTATACAGCCAAAATGCTCATTTGCCAGCATTGGCTGGCAAATTTACAAATGTTTCACTGTTACAGTTATTCATCAGCACATTTCTCTCCTTCGAAATTATTACGAAATCACAAAGAATATCCATGAGACGTTAACTGTCCTGCGTCTACAGGTGTTTCAATCGTAGCAAGTATCCATTAATGTCACGTCATAATCTGAAAAGTCAAGGCGAGCAGCATAATTAAAATCAACCGTTTCTGTATTCCATAAACTGAAGTTGCGCAATTTCGACCATTAACATCGGCCCTGTGAATCGGAACGTTAATTAAAATAAAAGATATAGATAGCGGGGATACATTTCAAAAAATTTAAAAAAGAAGAAAATATGCGAAAATAAATAATAAAAAAATCAAACTAAACTAAATTCCTCAGTTCACTTACCAAACGATAATAATACGTTGGGAGAATCTGTATTTTGATTTTTACAAGAAACGGAATTTTCTCCGTTTCGCACATTGTTTTAAGCTGTAATTTATCTCTTTTCTCTCTTCTACGTTGATGCGCTCGAAAAACAAATAAAATTCGTGGCAATTTTAGAATGCTTCAGTTCGATCAAAGCTACGATTTCAAATACAATTAAAATGTTTGAGATGTTATCCAAAGACAGCGAGAATGTTTTCATGGTGCCAGATCAAAAAAGAATGCGAGGATTTTGGATAAGTTAATGTTAAGCTAATTTATATTAACAAAAGCTTGCCTTGTTTTTTTTTTTTGCGAAAATTAAACTTTTCTCAAATATTGACGAATCACAGAAAATTCAATATTTTTAAAATTCTTTCCTTGTGCCAGTAGCTCTTTCGATCACAATAAAAGAGGTTCCAACCGGTAGTATAACATTATAATATATTTCGGATTATAGACTTTTAAATCTACAAACTTTTTGTAAACATGTCCCGCTAATATGATATCTTTTATAATAAAACTTTTTTTATTTTGTTTACTTGATCTACACAGTTTTATTTTCTATTTATATATTAGTTACAAATTTTAAACTTTTTCAAATATAATCAGTTTTAAAATTATAAACACTCATAAGTAAATTTTGAAAAAATCCATTATAATGTTATTTATATAAAAATTATATTTTATTTGTCCTTTGTTTTCTTGTTCATTTACAACAGACGAATATAAAACATAAAAAACAATTGAATGTCCGTTCGTCTGTCTATTGCCGAAAGGTTTACGGTCCCGAAAATGGAAATAGAAAAGCAAACCCCGACATGAATATTTTCTATTAATGACCGCAGCCTATTATTGAAAATGAAAATGATCCGCCTACAATTAAGCTAACAAAAGCGCAATAAGCGCATTTTAGTCTAAAATGCACACACCAACACATTTCCGTATACGAAATACGGGATGGGTAGAAAATTCTGTTGCTTTCTTTGGTTCTTTGTCGTTTGTAATAGCCACATAAAATATGCAAGAACATAAAGAGCCATTGCCATATATTCCTACAAGTGTTTTTCGTAGTTAACAAAAGGTCTTCCTTATATTTAATGTTAAATCAATCTTACTTTGTTTCCAAACGTTTCTAAACAGATCTTCACGTATATTTTCAATTGCCTGTTAGTCCTTTGTTTGATCCGGTACAAGATTTCTGATTTTTTTCTCTAAAACATTACTTTGCCCGGCTGAATAGCTGATGTGATTGATAACATGAGTACATAGTATCGTAACTTACAAATTCCAAATAATTTGCTCGCCGAAACCAAAAGTCAAAGCAAGTTCCTGTTGCACTTCTCTAATAGTTTTACGGGATGTCATGATTCTCTTGGTAAGATTTCTTAGATTGATGAAATTTCGTAGCTCTTTAACCTTTTATTTTAATTTAATTATAAATAATTTATAAAATTTACTTATTTACAATAATAATTAGATTAATTTATCCAATAATTTAATAAATGTGAGAAACTACGCCACAACTAGTCAAAGCCGTTTAAGATTGATTGCAAGGTATGCGAATTATACGTAATGCTTACGTGGTATATTATAAATGCACTATAAAACAAAAGTACGGGAAGAACCGTTTTAAAAAAATTTTCATACATGTATCATGTTCATAGTGATGGAAAATTGAACAATAATATTATCGATAACATGAAATTTTAGCAGTTATTTCATTAGCTAATTAAAGGCTCAACAAAATCGCGGTTGCGAAAAAGGTCTGCTACAATGATGCGTTACTCGTACCATTAGCACAGGACTTCAGCTTTGTCGACTTCTTACGACACTTTGTGACATTTGTTCAGTAGACTCTTGGCAAATGCTATGGTATGGACTCTTACAATCACTCGTTTTAGCTGATCTAAGCTTTTTTACAACGCGAAACGATATTTAAATACTGCTCTGCCTTCTTCTACTATAAATTATTGCTTTCTAATAGTTCGGAAATATTTGCTACTACTTTAATTAACGCTTTCTTGGTTCTTGTATCTACGTCCTCCGAGGTCTGTGGGGAGGATTCGCCATCAACATTTGAACTTTCCTCGTGGAGGATGTTTCTCTATAAATATAAAAAAATGTAAATTGTTCCAAAACGTCGAATTTCTCCTCAAATATTATCGCGTCAAATTTTTTTAAAAAATTACCTAATCATTATTTAATACTTCAATTGTAAACTCAATAGTTTTTGAGTTGGAGCATATGATCTAGTTATCCGTCGCCTTTTAAAGATATTTTATGAATTTGTTTATAAAGCAAAATAGATAATAGATACATAAATGGAATAAGATATAAAATCAAATCGTATGCACTTCTACATACACCGTAGCGCGTCATAACGTATAATATAGATAGAATTGCACGAGTAAACGAGTAGGCAAAGGTTCTTCATTAATAATTCAATAGCCGTGGCGTGAAATTTCAAGAGCGAGAGAGTTTTGAATAAAACCGATAGCCTTTAGTAGCCTTTAGTTTTAAGCCTTTAATCTTAGAATTATTTCTCCTGCCAAATTAACAATAATAATAATTATAAATTTTAAATAAGTCATTTTTATTTCTCCTTCCATCTTTTTCTTTTTATTTAATTTTTTTGTGACCATATAAAACCATATGATTTGCTGGTTCCTACAGTAGACTGCACTGATGTAGTTCAACAAAATAAAGGAATTGCTTAAACACCTTCATTTGACAAATATATTCTGAATTGAAAATAGATTGCTTTTGTTTCTTGTTTTTTAACTCCTTATATTATAACATAGAGTATAAACCAAAATTTTAAATCGTATAATATAAACAAAATTTATATTACCAAAAATAAACATTAATTATATATATATATATAACTTCTACACTTAAAATCAATCGTTTCTATTTCTTGGGCAACATGGAAAACTGGAATAAAGCATAACTATGTCAGGGCTCTTAGGAAAAGCAAAAAGGCGTATTTCTCTTTGCTTCTTTACTTAAAAACCGAAGCAAAGCGACCGAAATTTGGTTTCTACATATGCATATTCTCGCTTTTAATGCATTCAACTTAAATTTCTAAGCTTTATAAGCATCCAAAGCTTTTATGTGGAAGACACTTAGTTTGACGTTTTCTTATATATACATATATATAATTTGACATCTCAATTGTGGCTCAAATTGTATTAAAAAGCACAATAACCACAAATTAGTAAACAACACGGAAATTATAATTGATAATAAAAAGACACTTCCTTTGGAACTTTTAAAGGGTGCGGTTCTAAGCTCGCTATTTTGATTGTATCGCCACTTTTCCCTACACTTCCGTGCGTGATTCTTATTAAGGCAGTTAAAGTAAATACAAGCATTTCTTAATTTTGCATCATATCTTGTAAACTTTTTATTTAAAAAAGTTATATATTTTAGACTCCGTTCTGTCTTAAAAAGTTGATTATTTTCGATTTTGTAGTGCTATCCACAGAGTTTCTAGCAGTACAGTCTGAGTTTGGTCTTTTTTCCAAAACTGCTTAAAAAATAAAAATACGTCGCGTTGATAATAAAGTCAACCTGCTCTTATCAACCATCAATGAAACAATGCAGGGGCTTTGAGGGCATTCCTTATATCAGGTTGGTTGAGTGATCGTACATAAATAAAAGTTGATTAAAACCATTACAACATATGAACGCTTTTGCAGCTGAGTGCCTATACTGGCTCTTTCAGCGTTCCTCGCCAAATCCTTTTAGTACTAGTGGATACAGAACTGCACAGGCCTTTTATTCCTTAAAACTGATTATCTGAAAACTAATGGAACTATAGTAAGCAAGATTGCAGAATCAAATTCATACCTCCTACTCTCCTCAAACGTCTTTAGAGAATTGTTTACAATCAATAATATATAAAGATATTTTAAAAGCCCAACGTCCTTCAGGATTCCAACTGTGTTGCCCATCACTTCCTTAAAGAATTTTCTCTACTTAGAAATAGGGAAAGTCTAATTGTAAGTCAGAAAGTTTTTGAGTCTTTTGCGCCAACGGAGTCTTTCAGAATAATATGAAATTGAAAGAAATTGCCGGCGATTATTGAAGACACTTATGCTTGTGTCTTGCTCGATAAGTTTCGGTCCAACATGATTTTTATTCCACTTGCTTCTTTGCATAATTTCGTTCAATGCATATTTAAATTGAAAATTTTTTCATAATAGCTACTAACGGTTCAATTCCAAAAACCTTTGTAAGCAGCGAACCGTTCTAAACAAAAAATTTCATATATCGCAAAATTTTTCATATTGATTGCATGGAGATTATTGCATTTTGTTAAGTAAAAACAAATCAATCAATTCCTACACTTTAGCTTTGAATTCTATTATTTTTCTATTTACGTTGCAGCGTTAACTAACCTACTCTTTTAATTAATTTCAAATTAAAAAATTGAGAAGAGGAAATGGAATCACCATTATCGTCTATACAAGCTAAAGAAATTGATCGTATATGCCGAACATGTGGAACATGTGCACGAGTGAAACCCGGTCGTTATTCCTTACATCACCCTATACCTTTGGATATAGGTCCGCCAAAAACATACGGGGAACTTTTAAGTAATTTATTAAAAATTAATGTACGTTTTCCCTCATTGATTATATATGTCATTAATTTTCTTTTAATTTTTCCGTTAGTTTGCTATGGAAACAGAAAATATTATGCCTCAACGGTTGTGTATCAAGTGTGCAAATTTATTAAAAAATGTTTATATGTTCATTTTGGAAGCGAGAAAATTACACGAAAAATATTCAAGTCAACAATGGTATTTAGAAAATGTTCTGAAGAATCAAGATTGTTTACAAGAAATACCAATTGATTTCCCAAAAGGATCGCAAATAGTAGCAGACATCAAGACAGAGCCGCAGCCCTCTATAAATCTGCTAAATTGCGAATATGTAGAAACCGGAGTAAAACTTGAACAGTCGAATGTAAATGCCAAAAAAGGAGAGGAAACTAAAAACACTGATGAACACGCACTAAACGACATGGTCGTAAAATTTGAGCATAACGGGGAGGGGAAAAGGTATTGGTTGAGAAATTTGTTATTTAACAAAATCTGATTTTATGAAAATGCATCTACCGGTTGACAGCTCTCGAAACGTAGGTGAAAATATCAAGAAAAATATTGTGAATAATTCCCAACAAAGTGATGATAATCAAGGATGCCACTTAGCAATTGCTGATGGGGAATATACTAAAGAAACTAACGATAACAAGGATTCGATCCAGCGACACTTAGCTGTACGTTGCGATTTGTGTGATAAAATTTATATAAATTATAAAGCTTTTGCTACCCACAAAACATATGCCCATATGACTGATGAGAAAAAATTGCGTTGTGCTGTGTGTGGTTTTAAAACAAGTCGAATATCTTCCTTAAAAGTTCACCTGTCCACTATACACGGGCCCGAATGTGTGGAAAAGTATATTAAACCGAAAAACGACCGCGTAAGAAATTTTGGATGCGATCTTTGTTCACGCAAGTATTGTCGTAAAGATGATCTACAAAAACACGTTAAGAAAAAACACGTTAACGGTTCAAGAATAGAAAAACAAAAACTTCGAGGAATTGTGGAAAAACGGAAAGATTTTCATTTGTGTAACTTTTGCGGGCAGTCGTTTACAACACATAGCAGCCTACAGATACACTCTAGGAAGCATACCGGTGAACGACCCTTTAAATGTGATTTATGTGAAAAGGCATTTATGAGGCAGCAAGATATGAAATTGCATCGTGTCATACACAGTGATGAAAAGCCTCATCAGTGCTTCGAATGTGGCAAATCATTTAAAAGATCCGATAAACTTCGCGACCATATGCGAGTACATTCAGAGCTTCGTCCTCACAAATGTACAGAGTGCCAGAAAACATTTAAATATGCATCTGTACTCAGGACCCACATGCATATACATACTGGACAAAGACCATTTTCATGTAAAACTTGCGGCGAAAGATTCTCGCTGAGGACTTCACTTTATGGACATTGTTTCAAAAGTGGTCATATAAAATAAAGACCTATTAATCCATAAACACTTTTTTATGATATTTCTAACAAGCCTGTCGCCTGCGTGGCATTGTTTAGTTTAGAAACATAAATACCATTTTCCTTTCAGAGCATTTTAGAGGAGCTTAGAGTGTAATATCACTATGTGTCTATAAATAATTTGGTGAATTTTTTAACCTTATATATAAAAAAAACAATAAATTAAAAGATTTATTAACATTTGGATTTTTACACATAAAATCGTAATTTTTTTGTTAATCCGAAACGTCCTAGAAAAAGCAAACTTGGAACGTGACCTTCCTCACTAGTACTAGTACTAGTACTCGCTCACTATTTGTTCGAAAAAATCGTCCATAGAACAGCCAATTCTTAATATTTAGTTAAAATTTCGACATTCGACGCAAAATGGAAGGTGCAATAGGAAACCCTAACGTTTTGCGTGCTATTATCACTTCAACGTATCACAGAGAAAGAAGAAGAGAGAGATTTATTTACTATACCACTAAAATATTATTTTAATCGCTTTTAAATCTCGCATAAATAAATACACACAATCTGAAGGGCACGAAAATGAATTTGGTGTGTGATATTTCCTATTCTGCAAAACTAAAAGATACACGATGTCGAACATGTATAAAAACGTCATCGAGCTATCAATCCTTAGAGCAAGTCATTAATAACGATGCGGATCAAGCAAAAACTTACGGTGAATTAGTAAAAGATCTATTGCAAGTGGCAAGTGGAGTGGATGTAAGTATCAGCTAAGAAAATTGCTGCATAATCTGTAATCAATATTGTTTGCATTTGCTTAGCATGTTTCTGCTCTAGAAGATCAACTGCCTCAAAAAATTTGCAAAAAATGTGCTAACTTACTGAGGAATGTTTACTTATTTATAGTAGAAGCACGAAGGCGGCATGAAGAACTTTTACAATACCTTTGCGGTATTAAATCTGAGGATTGTTTACAAGAGGTGTCCATCGATTTGCCTAATCTAACGGAAATGCAAATAAAGTCAGAACCTGAAATAATTGAAACACCGGTATCTTCTTTAGAAGATAAAAGCGACCAAAATTGCATATCATTGAAACCTGAGCTAAACCATGACAGTGTTCACGAAACAAAGGAACATAGCCTAGTGTACTAAATTTTGAAGAAAGAACTTTAACTATATATTAGTATTATTAATGGGGTTATTTTGCAGTGATGGCGGTCCGGAGAACTTGCATAGTGATGCCAGTGACATCTCGTCAGTTGCTGAAGACGATTTAATGGATTTTAATTTATCTCCAAAATCATTGGCAGTACGCTGTGATATCTGTGATAAAGTGTATAAAAATGCGATAGCTCTGACAGCTCATAAAACGTTTAGTCATATGCCCGAAGAAAAGAAAATTCCTTGCGCTTTGTGTAATTTTAAAACTAGTCGTACATCAGCGTTTAAAGTTCATTTAAGAACTATACACGGTCCAGAAACGGTCGACAAATACTTCAAGCCCCGCAGAGTCTGTAAAGGAAGTTTTTGCTGTACGATGTGTCCTAAACGATATAGTCGTAAAAATGATTTGCAGAGGCATATTAAAAAGACACATATTAATGGCGAGAATTCAGTAAGGAAAACGGCTAAATCTGGCCAGAAATCGAAACAGAAATACCGTCAGTCTTATCTTTGCACGTTTTGTGGCCAATCATTTGCTGAGAAATATTACTTGAGTATTCATGCTCGTACTCATACTGGTGATAGTCCATTTAAGTGCGAATTCTGCGAAAAGTCCTTTAAACGTTCGGATAGCTTAAGATATCATATGGTCACACACAGCGATGAAAAACCACACGCTTGTTCAGAATGCGGCAAATCATTTAAACGCAAAGACAAATTACGCACGCATATGCGCGTTCATTCAGAATTACGCCCATACAAGTGTAGCGAATGCGAAAAGACTTTCAAGTACTCCTCCGTGCTAAAAACTCATATGCATATCCATACCGGTCAGACTCCATTCTCATGTAAAATATGTGGCGAAAATTTTTCATTACGAACTTCTTTGAATATACATTGTGCGAAGAATGGGCACTTTGAAATTTAAAAATTATACAAATTTTTTAGTTTTTGTCAATCATTAACATTATTCAGCAGCGTCAGAAAATTGGCGCCACACTTAGGGGTAAGAAAGACTTTGCCATTTAATGTTACTTCGAGGTACTTTTGAGTGTAGTTTGTTTTTTACGTAAATAAATAATTAATAAATAAATTAAGAGATTTGCTCTTTAATTTATTAACCATTTTACATTTAGCGACCGTTTTACACTTCAAAAGGATTTTAACTTTATCTATTTAAACAAGACGTTTCATCGAGAACTAAAAGATTTGGATTTTTCGACTGTACGCGACGAAATATTTGCTTAGTAACTTTAGCATTGCCAACTCTATTTCATGGTGTCGAGCCATGTGAGTGAAAGAAAAGGAAAAGAAGAGTGATTTTTATTATCATTAAAAGTAAACGATTAATGTCGAGTTATTTCTTAAAGTGGAAAGTGTAAAATTTCTTCTACATATTTGAAAAGCTAAATTCAAATTTTGTCATTACACAAATTATTAAATGAGCCTTCAAATATTTCTTTCAAGGTTTTCTGTTTAGTTTATAGAATTCCTTTTAAAAAAAATTGTAATTTAGTTTTGGTTAGTTAAGGAAGCTCGCACACTGATAAATAAAGTAAAATGAGTTTTCCGAAGGAACGACTTGAATTTCTCTACAAAGGGCAGCTGCTTCTGATTGAAACTAGTAAGGAGCTTTTACTTGGTACTTTAAAAAATATGCATCCCACTTACTTTCGGATTGAATTGGATAATGTGTGTGATATTAAAACAAGCTTTAATTATGCTAGTGCACAGGCGCTTGCTTATAAAGATATAATTGACGTTAAATTTGTAAGTAATAAAGGTGATAAAAATGTCGATAGAACAAAAAAGGCGACAAATCTTTCGAATGAACATGAAGTTTCTGAACGGAATAACAGCAATAAGGAAATTGTTAACGCAGGCGCGGATAATCGTGAGAATATTTTTCTGCTCCATTTGAGTAACTTTGAATTAAATAAGTTGCAAACCCAAGTGAAAGATTTCGTGTACATTATACAAACTGATCAAAAATACCACAATGCTCTGGCTGACATTACAAATCAATCGATGATAGCGTTGATAATTGAACCGGTAGAATCCTGCAGAAATAACAAAACGTCAGTCATAGCGATTGCCACTGCAACAAATGTTTACATTTTTGATATTCTTTATCTGGGTAAGGTCTTCCCCGACTTGGGTCGTATTTTAGAGGCAAAATACCCTCGAAAAGTTGTACATAATGGTCATAAAATTGTGGATAATTTGCAACATCGTCAAAACGTTAACTTGTCCGGAATATTCGATACTTTTGTGGCTTATTGTTTAGTAAGTGATGACAAGACACAGAGAAGTCTTGAAGAAACAATCCAAGATACATTGAATTTGCCACTTACATATTTCGAGACTGAGGAAACTGAAAGGAATCCGTTTAAGCCCTATAAGCGTCCTTTAACGAACGCGCGGCTGTCCTTAATTGCCAAGAAAGCTTTACTGCAATTAAAACTTGCCGAATATATACTACATAAGCAGATGCTGAAAAATTTTCATCATCACTGTGAACAAATTTCTAATACATATGTGGGTAAATAAAAGTGTTAAAATATATATTTATATACAGTGGGTTTGTATTACCTCTAACACAAAACACTTTATAATTTAGATACGTGATGTTACTACTCTTATATATGTGCATCATGTTAATATCTTCTACCAATTGTTTAACATATTCACTATGAAAAATGTATCGTTCTACTCTTCTACTCTTCCTCTATGCCAGTCAACCGTCAAGTTCGCTACATATGTTCACAACATATATTCTTAACCTGTTACCAATCCGTTGGATGGAAAGAAATCATCATCTTTTAGAAAACACCGGAAAGTAATGCAATGATCTTATTACCCTTTGTTGCCTGAGCTATTAACTACATCAAATTTTTTCTATCCCACTTACAAGTTGTTCCTAAATAATTTATATTGCTCTGTTCTACAAAATAAATGATTTCGCCTAAGTAAATTACTGTCGTAACCCCTAAAAATATTTTTTACTACGTAACTCGGGTTAAATATTTATATTGTGTTGCTGATAAAGAGGACAGATAGATGGAGAGCTTGGTATATGGATAGGTAAATGAATGGAAAGTCGGACGGATAGAAGAGCAAATGAGCGAAACTGTAGACGGATACACAGAACGTTGGATAGATGGATAGATGGCACATTAAACAGACGGATGAAGTCAATTAGAATTTCGGGTATATTTAGCTTAATATATATATATTTATGTATGCACATATATATCCTTGATCGTTAAAGAAACTTACCCTTAGTTTATTATTGAACGGTTTTAAACTCAGATGAAATAGACATTTCATTGTATACAAGTACTTGAAAATACGCAGGCATGACGTCATGGAGATCCATCCTAGATAATCTGTGAGGAACATTTTCAGTGCAGGGGGTAAAGAAACCCGAATTATATATGTAGGCGAATAACGCTGTTAATTCTCATCGCACTAGATTGAACCCCATGTGGAACCTTTTTTGTTTATTTACTTAAACTAAGGTAAAGCATAAAATAATTTAAACTTATATGCAATTTAAATCAAGGAAATATGTTCTGTGTTGTATTGGAATCTGCTTTACGTTATATCGAAGTCGTGTTATCAAAGACTTAATAATATAAATCAAAAAAATAAAAAAAGACTAAAAATTCTCTATAATATTGTACGGGCGTAGCTGATTTCTTCTATTTTTGTACGATTACAGTGGGAAGTGGCAAAAAGCCATCTCCCACCTATATCCACTCTCCAAATTCAAAGAAAAAATTTATCCATCATTGTCGCATTCTACTCTCCTAGTTCTTTTACTTAATACCCAAATGAGTTTACTGTTAAGAAGAAACCAATTCACCACGTTATCGGCTCCACCATATTTATTTTAGAGGTAACGCATGTTTAGACAGATATTATATGTTCATGTGATGAACGTACAGTATAATTTTATTATCCTTCTTTCTCTATTCAACAGCAAACGGAAATTCGCTGAGATGTGCAAAAAGTGGACTGGTACAATATAATTTTTAACATTCTGTCACATTTACCTCACTGGTAGCAGACAGAAAATGTCAAAAAAGTATAAAAAAAAGCAAGTAAGAAAATTATATTCGGTCATGACCGAATCTTACTAAACCATCACCATGATCCTAAACAGAAGGGAACGAGCTAAATTTTTGTGTGTGCGGCTGATTTATTGTATTTTCAGAATAAAAGTGGAAATTTATGTGACGCATGTGTTGTAACAAAGGTGTTCAGACAGACGGACATGCTTAAATCCACTTGTATACACTTTGCTCGAAGAATTTATATACTTTGCGGGGTCTCCGAAGCTTCCTTTTGGACGTTGGAAACGTTTTGATAAAATAAATATACCCCTCATACTTCGATGATGGGAAATATATTCAAAGAATAGATATATTGATTACAACAACAAAATTATTTTTTTATCATTTTTCTCATCAAAAATTATATATTTTTTTCTTTTTTGTTAAAATTGGTTGAAATTCTTCTGCACTAGTTATTCCTCCACTATAAAAGTTACGTGAGGTAGTCGCATGTTAATCCTAACCTCGTTCCACCTCTATATCCGTCATATACCGAGAAAATGAAGATCAAAATATTTGCAAAAATCAGACTTGTGCGTACCATTGCAACACATCCGATATGCGATATTCTGAACAACAACTCATGATTAACTTATATATACTTTCTGAATGCCAAAGTCTTTCTGATATTCGAAGATTAGTTTTCGGGGCATCTAACCCTATGGACATATTGAAAATGTCTTTAAAGCATAATATAAATAATTAGTGTGTATACCGGATTAATAATTAATTCGAGGTGATTTCCTAGAACACTAAGTTATCTGGTGTACTGGTTTATAATTTATTTATAATTGTTTAAATACTGTGCTGTAAGAGACATTGCAGTCTTATTATTAGTACAATAAATTGGTGGCGATTTGCTATCATTAATCCGCAATTAAATTCTAATTTATCTTAGTTTTTTAGTTAAAGTTACTTTAGTCTTATGTAATAAACAAAGAAAGTAAAATATTTTTAGAAAATTGTATCGAAAAAGTTATTGAAAAAGATTAAAAGAAGAATTGAAATCAAAAACAGTCTTAAGTGCTTAGTCGTGGAATTTTCTACGCTCCACAATATATTTACGATAAAATGAAAATAAATGCAAAAATCATTTGAAAAAAAATCCAATGCAGTACAAATACTACTTTTTGGAAATCCAATTATATCGAACCCGCATTCTAATAATTTTCCAAATTTTGTATCGCTTTGTATCGAGAACGTGCTTTACAAGTACCGTGTAAGTAAAATGGCTTCAGACTAGGCCGACCATAGCGATGTCAAAAGCATAGTTTGCTGCTTACAAATAAGCGCTCTCTGGATGATAGCTATCGTCCCCGTAGGTTGTTGGACAACTTTTTCCAAATTTTCCAGTAACTTTTCTCTTTTCTCCAACCACTACTGTTAAATAATTCTTAAATAATTGCAATTTTATTTTTTTATTTAATTTCTTATTAGAAGCTATCGATTTTATTAAAGGATTTTTATTTTTTATTTTATATTTTTTATTTTTTATTTATTTACACTTGAGTTTTTTTTTGGCATTGAAACGATTTTATTGCTTTCACACACACTCTCATTTCTCATTCTCGACGGCGACGTTGAGGTCTTCCGCGAGGTTGAGGCTTCCGCTTTCGGTTTCGGTTGGCGACAATGCGACGTTTAAGTTTACGTTCATTTGAAGATTTTCTTCGCGCAGGTTGCTTGCGACCTTTGAATTCATTTTCCTGGCTACGGCTTTTCGGGGATGATGATGATGATGGTGCTGATCTGGATGTAGATGGAGATGTAGGATCTGAATTCGATTTTGGCTTGGTATCTTCAAATGTCTTCTCAGTTTCGGCATTAAAATTGTTCTCCGAAGTTACGGTACCGTTTTCGTTACTTTGGCAATATAAAATTTCGAAATCCATTGCTTCATTGTCGTCGCTACGACTGTGTATATTCTCCCTCATATTCGAAGGCTCCAAGCGGTCTAAGTTGCCTCCGTCCCGTCGAGGAGAGGCGTACCAATTTTCATCGATTTGATCGACGTACCCGAAACGTACGCCGGCGTCTAGAGTACGCTGAAGGGCCGTTAGGAGTTTGGCAGAAACATCGGGATGAGCGAAACACATATACTCGAGGATGTCCTTGAGGCTTGCCGGACGGCGTCGTAGAAAGTCGACGTCGCGCAAAGCTTCTAAGACGGACTTATTATTAATGAGCGGCATTGGCGGCATTTTGCAAACTTGCTTAAATATCACTAACAATTTGAAATTTTTACTGAAAATTTGTGATCTTTACAAACAATTTTAGACTCTTTGCCTCTTACACGTTCAAATGGAAAATAAATGATTTCATTCAAACAAATTTTTGACAAAGAAATAATTTATGTGATGATAAAAAAAAAAAGTTTTTTTAATTTTTCTTTACAGCACAGTGGATGTGACAGTGTAAATAATCCTGTAGTTATTTTATAAACAGGATCCACCCGCACGGAATGGGTGAAGATATATATATATATATATTTCATGATGTTTGTAGTATAAGGGAATTGACCGCGAATACGTTTGTTAAGCTTCCCGACCAAATGTGTTTTAGGCCAACTAAATATGGGAAAATTTTAGATGTTTGCAGGTTTGTAACACTCTACTCGCGTGTGTATACTCTCTTGTCTTGTCTGGGGCCTGCATGTCTTTTTCGTACCTCTCTTCTGAGATCCATAAGGCAGTAACCAGGAACGTATAGAGAATACAAGACTTGAAGTTCATTATTACAAAGTAAAAAACAAGCTCGTGCAGAAAGTGGAAAAGACTAAAATGAAGAAGAAAAGTAATAGATTTGTTGCGAATGTGCGAGGCATACTGTACTTCTTCCCTAAAAAGTTGATCATTTCCCTGCAACGTTCTCGAGTGGCACACATTTGAAGCCACTTTCAATTTTCTATCTCACCTTTGGGTCACTTTTCGATGCCGTGCAACTCGAAGAAACCAGGATTTCTCGCAATCAAATCGAGTTAAATAACACTCGTTGTGTGCGAGCCGTAAGGTATTTGAAGAACCACAGCAACAAATTCTCAGGGAAGCCCAGTCAGCGAAGATTAGAGCTCAAGAGTTCATTATTCATTCTATCAAATGCTGGTGAGAAATCCGTATATACCAAATTCATCTGCTTGTCCAAAGTAAAGGCCTGAGAAATATCGCATATAACCTCCAATAAGTTAGTTGTCGATGTTGATCTGCTTTTAAAGGAGCCATGTTGACGAAGTGATAGCACTAGCATTATAGTCGGTGATACTAGTGGAACAATTGGCCTCTGCCGGAAGCAACGTCACTACCCCTTCAGTACTTTCTTTTAATACACTTCTCACAAAGAAAAATATAGTTTTTAGATTTACCCAACGCCTCCGATCGAGTAAGAAGCCTTTTAGGCGACACATCTTGGACTTATTGGTTATTAGGTTATTAACGCATACACATTAGCTTAATAATATTGAAATTTAAGATTATATTACAAATGTAAAATTATTGTACAGATGATTTTGGGTACCCATTGGAGCCGCGGCACTTTCTACCTCATAGAAATTTTGACAATGGAACAAGCGAAGCGGGATTTTGTGAGGCGCACTGCAAAGCTCGATCGATTATGGAACAAAACAATAGAGAATTAGAAAGGAAGGAGAACCAGATCTTAGATAATGCAAAGATGACTTGTTATTGTTGTGAGAAATTTGCAAAGGTGGCGAAAGCGGGCGCTGTTTTACACCACATTTGTGTGAAATTTAAAGAAAATTATCCACAGGAAATTTGCGTCGAGAACTTTGATAACAAGTTTAAAAAGGATCGGTGACAAATTTAGAAACCATATAAAGTAAAGTTTAGTAAATTGTTTATATGACTGTTTGTTGGACTTGCAAAGTTCTTTTCGCCTAAAAGTTGACTTGATTTTTATAAATTGTACATCGATGTTTTGTTTCTCTTTTTCCCTTTTGTGATGTTCTTCTTTATTCATTTTAAGTTGTTTTCCTAAACAACCCTTTCCAACGACCCTTTCAAATTTTATAGCACGAGTAGGTAAAAGCATCGAAAATAATTAATAGATTTTAAACATTTCAATACTCCCGTTATTAAGTACTCTTTGTATGCTCACTAGTTTTGTCAAGTATGTGATTTTATGGCTAAATGTTAGTTTATATCTCTTCGCCAGTTATTTTACTTTCGAGCTAAATATTTATACCCGATCGAAAATGTAAATTCGATATCGGATTTACTCAATAACGAGAACAGTAAATCGAGCCTTGTTTGCAAGACCAAGCTCGCTTTGGTGTACATACATGTACGCGGACATGTAAACCAAAGATCACATCTTAAATATAGCTTGGCTTCGTTTCATCGTTTATGTCCATCCAAACTGAAAATTAATAATCTTAAGTAGTCGTACGTTGCTTCTCGCACTTGACACTCATTAATTTGGACAATATTTTTAATTACTTTTTAATTCTATTGTTATGTTAATTCTCGCACTCGTCAATCGTAGGTTGCGCCTATATTTCACATTATAATGCCTTCAATCATTACTTTGGGTTATGTTTACAATTATTCCTGAAATTTTATTGTTATGTTAATTCTCTCTCTGGGCTCTTCAATTATGCTCGTTAATGTTGTTATAAAGTATGTAAGATGGCGCCGATTAAATTCCTTTCAAGGATAAATGGCATATCGATAAAAGTATTTTGCATTGCTTTTTATTTCCACTTTATTAAAATTTCTTTATTATATATATATGTGTGCAGAGAAAATGTGATTAATAATCCTTAGGCCTTATCAGCAATTTAATCGATTTTAAGGAGTAGTTGCCATCAATAAACGACTTCCAATATATTCCGCTACCAAGGAATGCTGCCTTTTCCGAACGATAATAAATTCCATTTGGATTTCTAAGAAACGAATATGTTTTTAATATGAAACAATTTCGAAATCTGACACCAATAACAAGAATAACAATAACTTACGTTCTTAAGCAATTTTTATACCACCAACCGCCCTTATAATCTCTAACACATCTTCTGGTTCCATCGTTGTCCTTGGTATGAAAGCCAGCATTTTCATGATAACTTAACGAATCGCCCGCATCGCCTTTATACGCACCCAATTTCAATTTGTAACGTTGCGATTCGGGACCTACTTCGAATGCATCATAGCGTGCATATTTGGTATTGTCATGATAATCTTCTAGTATAACCAATAGCTCTTGACGCCCCTGAGTTGTGGTGAGGGCATGCAATTTATCCAAACCAATCCAGTATTCACCGTTTACACTACCGAAACCCGATTTATAGTCAACCCAATTGCGTTGAAAATTTTCGGTACCATCCTGACGTTTCTGTATTACTGTCCATCCCTTTTCTTCCTTATATTTGTCACAAGCAACCACAAATTCCTCGGATGAATATCGAGGAACTTTTATGCGGCAAGTGTCAGCGTCACAGTATTCCTCGCTATATTCAGCACAGCTTTTCGGATAACTGTAAATTATGTTAGAAAAACAAAAAAAAAAACGAAAACAAGAACAAATGTTTTATTTGCTTTAGGGCGAATCTTTCGTATTCACCTTCGCAAAGTGAGGAGAATATTCTAGTATTACGATCGGTCACTAGTCGAGAAAGAAAACAACGTCTCTTCTTGTCACCGCAAAGCTCAAAACATATCAGTGTTACTATAAAACAGGATTGTTAAGTCCCGTAAAACTCAGAGTCAAAAAGTATCTCGTGGCGAATGATGTCCTTGTATACAGTCCTTCAGTATACAGTTATAAGTTATCAATGATATATAGGTTTTCTTATAGACCCTCTAAAACTTTTTCCTTTTAGATTTTTAATTAAAATCTCTGATAGGCTACAGCCTCTAGAGGCTAGGCCTCTTTCGTAAATGTTTCAACTGAGCTTTAAATCAATTCCTGCTATGAAATGTAAGTTAAAGTTTTTTATCCATCACGCCTTTTTTTTTCCCTGATGCTTTAAGTCAGTGGTTTCCAACCTGGGGGGCGCGATACTGTTGCAAGGGGGGGGCATGTAGCTGTTTCCAAAATATCATTTTCAAATACAAACCAAAAAAGTCAATTAGGTATCAAAAAAATGAGTGAGCAGTAAACGTTATCCACAATCCTCGCCGCGGATTTTTGGTGTACAAATGCTAAAACATTCAATTCATACTCTTCTTCGAATCGAAATATCTCGCTTTCGCGTTTGGAGCCGAGTACCGGTGGGGCGTGGAATCAAAAGATAAGCACTTGCAACATCCCGGTTATTCTCGTGCTTACTCGCGCCAAACTTCAGTAAACAGAAGCATCTGATTGTTTCGGTTTTTTTTTTTTTTGTTTTTTAAAGGGGGGCGCATTAATTTTTTTTTTTGAAAAGGGGGGCGCCGGTACAAAAGGTTGGAAACCACTGCCTTAAGTAGTTCTTATAAACGTTTCAAATCAATCCCTACCGTGAATCAAGCCAATATTTTAGTTTAGTTCCGATATTTGTCCAACTGTTGGACCAGAAAGTGCTCTAATCGTCAACCTACAATTTTTCCTATTGTGGATGTGACCTTGGGCTAATCTTCAAAATTGATATATACGCATCAGGTAGAACTATATACATCAACTTGTAAATTTCTATCTAAATCGTATCTGCAATCGTAAGCAATCCAACGGCAAAGGACAATCGGACGGTGGACGGACAGAGTTAAGTCGATTCGAAAATCCTACACTAATCAAGAATACATATATATATCTTATGAGATGTCCAATATGGATTTTACATAAGGAAACACTCTATCAGTATAGATTGAAAAAAAAAAAAACTTTATCGAAATAATCAAAAAAATTACCCGGGAGTCTTGGGCCCACCAATTCTATAAACTGGTTCATGTGATTTGGATTCGGCAACAATTTTATCAATTTTTGAAGAGATTTGTCCCAGATTGCCCCGAATTTCTTCAAAGAAATCGACAGATTTATTGTTTCCTTCCTGTGATTGCTGTAAAATGGTTTCCAATATCTCTTTGGTATGTTTTGTTTCCTGCTCCACTTTTCCTGTTGTGGCCAATTGATCTTCTAGTGTCGACTGCGTTAACTCTAACTGCGATTCGATCTTTGCGTTGCTGCTTATCACCTTATCAATCCTTGCTTTTAAGTCCACATCCTATGAGACAAAAGGATTGATTGAAATTTTAGTCGTCCTATAGGATATCGTGAATTCGGTTTTACCGTTTCATTTTCACTGTCCGCGTTTGCTGGGTCACATAGAAGGCCCACGAAAAGAATAACACCGACGTATATAGAAAAATGCATTATCAACGGTTATGATTATAAAGGACTGACTAAATTTTGATAGAAAAATTCATCTATTTATACGTTCGAAGTTTACTTTTTTGTAAAAGTCTCTGCAAACTATTTACAAGCTTTAATTAACAGATAAATAATGTAACAGATGTTCTTCTTTGCATGTTTGGATAGTAAGTAAGTATAGAAATATGTTTGGTTGAAACAAGTTATAGAAAATTAGTTATTGTTTGCGAAGATCCAATATTTGCCTTTAAACAAACGCTTTTTATAACTTTTGCTTTATATTCTTTGTTACACTAACCTAGTAATAAGCCAACTAAGGAGTAAGAGATTTTAAGATTTATAAAAAAATTTAATTATCGATTTTTTAGCCTTTTCAATTATAGATTAAGCAGTCTATTTAAGTTCCTGCGTTATGTTCTTTTTTTCTTTATATCCAGCAAAGAAGCCGTACGTTAGATTTTAACAAATGCTAGTAAGGCTTAAAAATGGATACCGCTGAAGTTATAAAGCCTGTATGTTTCCGGAGCATACGAATTTAGTCACATTGGTCCGACGGTAGACGGTAAAAATAAGGCCTCGGAATATCTGCGTTCCGTTTACAAGCACGAGCTTGCTCTTAAACCGTTCTTTGTGCGCAAGACTGGTTACTTAAGCTGGTATATTAGCACGATATCGAATTGCGACTTTGAAACTATTTTTAGGTTAGTTTAAAATGTCGAGATCAAATTCAATGGTCAGTTAAATCGGCTCCACGGAAGAACTTAAGATAGACTCAGCTTTTATTATACCGATCGATTCAGAATCATTTTCGAGAGGTTTTAATGGAATGCGGTACGCTGACGTGTTTCGTCTCGACGATGGAAGCCATTGAAAATGTTTTGAATGAGACCACTTTTCGACCTCTTCCCATATACCGATTTATCTTGAAAAGTCGTTATGTAAACAACTGCGTCCACTATAATGTTTTTATTTGTTTTTCACCTGAAAGTGGATCATGAAAGTTCCCCTTTCTGATATGATCGTACATCTCGATATTTGTAATAGACAAAAATGGTTAAACAAAGTCGTCCTTTTTGGAAATATCTTTGCCTTCGAGATGCTTTTTCGCTATGCAGCAAACGAATAGATGAATGTAGATGAATGTAAATGAATGTAGAATAGCGGACCAATGAATCCCGAGTCGCAACAGCTGTGTCTTTTCAAAAAAGGCAACTTAGTATCACTAGTTTTGGTGTTGATGGAACGCTCGTTTATGCTATCTATTTTAAATTTTTATACCCACCACTGTAGGATGGGGGCATATTCAATGTAACACCCAAAAAGCAGCTTCAGAGACCCTATAAAGTACATATATTTTTGATCAGCGTGAAATTCTGAGTTGATTTAACCATGTCCGTCCGTCTGTGTGGACCTGCCGAATTACAACTAGGAAGTAATTGTAATCATTTTCTTCTTCTTCTTAATTAGAATTGTCAATTATTTTATATGTACGTTGTTTATCTTTTCTCCATTTCTCCAACGAATTGAAAGCTTCAACCAATCAATATAAGAATCGATTAATTTTGCGATATTTTAAGCCCGTCTTATATAATTGAAAAAAATTATAATTAACTATAATTATCATTCACTATATAGTGAATGATGACAGTTAATTCCTTTCCTATTAAAAGTTAATATTCGTTTTATTTTGAAATCAAATACTATGTACCCAAGCGATATGCCTGCCATTCGTCCCTAAATGAAAGATGAAAGTGATTAAATAATCATTATTATTATATTTATCGAAAATAAATAAATTCATTTCAACAAGCAAGAGTATGAAAATTTTATCCAAATCGAACATCATTTCTGTTCTTTCATTCAAAATGGTTTATTATTATTATTTGTGCTTTTACTTTGGGTTGGTTATTAAAAGGTTTCTGTTTTCTATTTTTATACTCACACCAACAAAGTATGCAGGTATACTAGATTTCCTGTACCGTTTGTTATATTCAAAAATACGCATCAAAACCATCTATCTATCTATCTATCTATCTGTCTGTCTGTCTGTCTGTCTGTCTATACTGTGTTTGTTGTCTGCACGTTCGCAAAAAAATTAAATAAAAATTTCAAGCCTGCCATGCTTGCTATGCTATGGCAGGCTAACTATGCATAGGAGTTATCGGTGTGATAAGTGTACACACATGCCCACATTTGAATTGGTTACAAGTATGGTATGAAAATAGCCAAAAAGACGAATCCATTTGATCGACTATTAGGCACAATTTAAAGAAATTTATTTTGAAAGTATATTTTATTGTGTTATGGATGGTGGGTATCATGGATTCGCCCTAAAGCGAATGTAATTTACTTACTTGTTATATTTAAGTTAATTGAAAAATCTGTGCATTTGTTTTTTTCTTTTTTATTATTTTCATTACTGCAGATGCACCTCCTGTTTTACTATATAATTTTATTGAGCAAACATTGCAGCCAGGGCCAGCAGTGAGTTTAAAATGCTCAGCAGCCGGAAATCCAACACCACAAATTTCATGGACATTGGACGGATTTCCTCTTCCATCAAACGGAAGGTAATTGAACTTTTTCTGTATGTCTGTATGCACAGACATATACATATATATATACATGTATATATATATATATATATATATATATATATAAATGAGAATGTGCGATTGAAGCTAAAAATGAAACGAAACGAAATGAACAAAAAGTGAGCGAATGGTGAGCGTTAGAGGGATGAGCGGATTCGTAAATTTATAAACACCCATCCACAGACACAGGCAGAATGGTCTGCCTTTCCTTTCCTGATCGCAAAAATGAAGATGTCGACTTCAAATTTGGTAGACACATTGGAAATTTTTGACCGCAGGTTAGTATTGAAAATGGCCTAAATTCGTCAGATTAAAAGCGCGCAAGGGAGCGTAAACTGAACATAACTCAGTTTTTTTAACAAAAATTTTTGTGATTTTTGCTCGCTGCTCGGAAATTATTAAAGTTAGATGGGTGAAACTTTCCATATATGCCATAGTCCAAAAATGGAGCCAATCGGCCGCGTCCAAGCAAAGTTAACAGTAATTAAATTTAATTTTTTTTCACTTTTTTGAGGTTTAACACTTATTTACCGTAAGGCAACCAAAACAAAATGTTTAAAACTATTTTGTACACTCCTCAAATGAAGATGTATTAGCTGTCTAACAATGGGTTAATTTTAAAATGCGTACGGTAGACATCGTGATTAATATTTTCTCAATAACACCAGCGATATGGATATCAAATAATAGAATTTGGAGAGTAGAATGGGAGAAGCACAATGGTGGGCATGCGAGATTCGGCCATAGCCGAATATAACTTTCTTACTTGTTACTTTAGTTTTATTTTTTTTATTCTTCTGATCACTTTTTTATTTTTATAATTTTGAATAAAAACATTTCTTGTTATGCGATGAAATATTTCGTTAGCAATATTTCTTCAAATAAATTCTTTTGCGGTAGATCCGGTGGACCGTTTGAGCATTATTGCCGTGTTTAAGAATGTGGTATAAGCCTTCGTAAGCGGCTCGCAGTAGTCACTTGACTGCGTCGCTTCTGATGACAACAGTAGAGTTAATTACCAATTGTTTATAAAATATACATTTGGCGCTGAATATATTAATGGGATGCGACGTCTAGGTAGGAGACAACGTTTACGTATGTTTAAGGTGCTTAAGGTCCTAAGATTTGCGAGAACTCTTCTTCGTGCGATTTAGAAACTCGTCATAATCGTTGGAAACAGAAGGAAGGTACTGTTCACCATCTGAACCGGGGTTGATCAAATATCTTCTATTGCAGCGGCTTAATATTTCTTTCCATGGACTGGCACCTTTTAATGCAGTGGTTCCCAACTTGTGGGGCACTTAGATGTATAGCATGGCGTACATTCACGGCGGCGTATTACAAATAATTTGTTCCATAATTTAAATCAATTTACGTTAAAAATTTGTACACTTTATATTCGTTATAAATCTCGTCACTCATTACTTGTACATTATGCGCAACTTTAATATTAAGAAGGACATTAACATTTAGCCAACCGTTGATTAGATTTTGTTTTTAGTTCTTTTTCGACTCTATTGTCATATTAATTATCACAGTAATCTCCCGTCACGATCAGTAGTTTTGTCACAGAATGGTTAACACCGCGCCGATATATTTCTTTCCATGGACTGGCACCTTTTAATGATATGTCGATAAATTTGTCTTCAATTCCTTTTTGGTTTTGCTTTATTAAAACTGATATATATATATATATATGAAAAAAGAAAAGTTTAGTTAATTATTGCTTAGGTCTTATCATCATTTTAATTGATTTTAAAGAATAATTGCGATCAACAAATGATCCCCAATATATTCCTGTACCAAGGGATGCTGCTATTCCAGAAAGATAATAAATTCCATTTGGATTGCTGGAGAAAAAAATATATGTTGTTAATATGAAGCGATGATCTGATTTTGAAAATAATGACAAAAATTGTAACAATTACTTACGCTCTTAAGCAATTTTTATACCACCAGACTCCTTTGTAATACTTAACACACCTTCTGGTGCCATCATTATCTTTGGTATGAAAACAAGCATTTTCATGACAATGTAACGAATCGGCCGCGTCGCCTTTATACGAACCCAATTTCAATTTGTAACGTTCAGTTTCGGGATCTACTTCGAATGCATCATAAGTTGCAATCGTGACATTGCCCTCATAATTTTCTAATACAATCAATAGTTCTTGGTGGCCTTGATTGGTGGTGAGATCATGTAAGCCAAACTAAAATTCACCGTTTGCACGTTTGTAGTTATCGGTCTTTTTGGACAAACCCCGCTTGTTCCTCTTTGAACTCTTAAGTAGTTCTTATAAGAATTTGAAATGACTTTTAGACAAACATCTATTGCGTGTCATATCCATTTTACACAAAACTTTTAGTTTAGCTTAAGTATCTATCAGAAATTTGGATAAATATTGTGAACATAATTTTGTCCCATCAGTCCAGTCTACCAGGCACAATTTTCTATCCAAATATCTATCATTGTAAGCACTCCAATGGCAGATGGCGATCGGACCGGCGGACAGACAGAGTTAAGTCGATTCAAAAATTCCACGCTCAGAAATGTATGTATTTTATAAGGCCTATAAGGCTTTTATGTGCTTATGTACTTACGGCTTCTACATAAGGAAAAGTTCTGCGAGAGAGGTTGTACATGTAAAAAAAAATTTATCGAAATATTCAAAACTATTACTCGGAAGGCTTAGATCCGCCAATTTCGCTTTCATTCATTTTTATGGATATATTATGCAAGCGCTCTTGAAGTTCCCTAATGAGATCGAGAGTTTTATTAGTCGCTTCTTCTGACTGATGCCGTTTATCATTTGCGTCATCTACTTTCAGTTCTATCCTGGTGACTTGGTCTTCTAATTTTGTGGAGATCTCTTCCAATCTCTGCCAAAGTTTATCAGTGAGAGTGAGAGATTCGTTGTTTGCCTCTTGCGATTGCTGCCAGACATTGGCCAATTTGATATTTGTATCATTTATTTGCAGTTCTATGCCGGCGACTTGATCTTGCAATTTTGCGGAGATAGCCTGCAAATTGCCCAGAAGTTCATCAGTGCGACCGGCAGATTTGTTGTTTGCTTCTTGCAATTGCTGCCAGATATCGTTTAATTTCTTATCTATTTTTTCTGCTTCCAACTCCACTTTTTCTACTGTGACCAATTGTTCCAGCTTCGATTGCGTTGCATTTAACTGCATGGCAATATTTGTGTTGCTGAGCCTCAGGGCATCGAGCTCTTCTTTAATGTCCGCGTTCTACGAGATAAAAAAAAGTGGAATACAAATTTTTTCGCCATACAAGATTTCGTCAATTTAATGTCACCGTAACATTTTGAGATTGCGTGCCATACGAACGCTCCACGAAAAGGATTACAACGATGTACACGGACAAATGCATTATCAGTGACGAAATGACAAAAGACTGACGGTTTGATAGGATCAATTAGCCTATTTATACGTTCAAAGGGAAGTTTTTTTTTTTTTACCTGTGTGCAAACTATTTACAAACTTTAATTAATAGACAAATAGTTCAACAGATGTTTTTCTTTATATCTTTAGATAATAAATTATACGAAGTATTTACTACTTGAACGCAATTAACTATTCAATGTTTATATCTCTCTACAAATGTTAAATAAGGGATAAAATAATGTTTAAAGTCATATTTTGGAAATATTCTGTAGCAGTGCCGCTAATTAATGCTTTGAGATTTTTGATTTTTGAATTAAAAACAGTGTTGATATATGTTTGCTATGTGAAAATTGCAGGCGGTTAAAGTACGCAGGCGGTCGTTATTATCCAAATTGCACTCTCGTATAAGGAATGACAGAACAAAGCACTTAGATGGCAGGGCTGCCAAATTAATCCACAAGAACTTAACATTCTACAAAATTCCAATAATTAAAACATGAGTGTAATTGAAACATGGGTTTCATCGTTCGTAATGTCAATGCAAATGCGATTTATTACTATCTACTTTCCTCGTTGACCTTAATCTGGTGAGCTACTTTTCTGGGTTCATTAATAACTTAGAAAACTCTAGCAAATCTTTAGGCCCCATTAACACGGTATCATTGATAAAATTAACAATTTATTGATGCCTGATGTAATAAAAAGAAGAGAAGTTTTGGAATTAATTTACAGCCTGCTCCGGTCATTTGTTTGTTTTACAAATTTCATTATAATGTCAAACCAAAAAACCTATTACCAGCTCATTCGCAAATGTGATCGTCGTTTACTGATGATGTCATCAGCATCCTGAATATTTATAATAATTCATCATATTTTGTGTAAGCTTTCAACTGCATGAACAGCAGTTTGTTTCTCCTTCTCCTGAGAAGCGCAAGTTCTTTTATTTTCCGCATATTTTTATATGAGGAACATTTGTAGGTAGGGAGCAAAAGTAGTTTCATTTGGTTTATCGACAATTTCCTAATCGGTATTATTTCGTGGACTGTTACTATTATTCATCATCTATATCTTCTTTATTACACTAGCTTTGCACGGATAAGCGTTCGGCTGCCTAAGAGACTCTCTTATCCGAACATGTGATAGTAGTTTCAAATTCGACGAGAAAATTATTGCCTAAAATAAGCTCTTGTGCGTCTCTCGGCATTACCGTAAATCGTAGCAACCTCGCAAGACTCATCAGCTATACCGGACATAAAAGAGGGCTGTGCGCTTCAAGGTTTCTTTCAATCCGCTAATTGTATAAAATATACTGTTCTGTACAGTTCTGGTGCACATACTCTGGATCTTTTTGGACAAACTTCTCGTTGCCCTTGATGTGGATAAATAAATCATTGTTTGGTGACGAAATGTTTTCCAGATCAGCAGCAAGTTGGACCACTTACTTCATGTGAACGTAGCACATATTCATCGGCAGTACGTTTTTGTATACTGTTTGTAGTTTCCGGGAGTCACAGCTGTCTGCGTGTCACATTAATAACCGCCATTCTAACATACTGTTACGAATTTCCGCTTTTCCAAGGTACGGTTCGTATCACTAGATTGTGAATATTATTTTCAAGAGAAATGCACTCCAGAATTCTTTTAACTCTAAGTTTCTTTATTCAAGTTTCTCATTCTTAAGGTTAGGATTATTTACAATTTTTGCTCAACACAACTATTATTATTATTTACTTTGGCAGTGCTCTCGACTCAAATGTTCTTGTCCGCCTAACTCTGCCTTCCGCATATAGTCTACTTATACACATACATTTTTACAAGCATGTTACGATCACCTAACTCCATGGTTTCATTGTTAGTCCGTTAACCTGCTTTTCTGCTAATCGTTTTCCTTGGCCGGCACCTGCATGACGTGCCGCGAGTATGCACTATTTTAATTCTAAAATACAAACAATTGAATGCTAGCACTGACAAATAATATCAAAGAGAAGTTTCTTCTCATGCCGTTTGTGCATGTATGCATAATGGAATGGAAGGCATGGCTTCAGCAATTCTTTGAATTCTTAGAATTTTAATTTCTCGTTTTCACTGAGTTCAATAGTCCGATCTTGTAGCCAAACAATGCTTCCTCGATTGCTTGTGATATTCTGGACAAAGCAAACTTCGATGCAGGGACGGTTTTTTTAGTAAATATTGCACCGTCATTAACCAGTCAATTAATCAATAAATATCCCAAGGAAAAAGTAAAAGAATATTTAAATCTTTGAATATGAGAAAATTAATGTTTTTATTTATTATTAATTTCTTTTTAAAAGCATCGGCGGAATCGGCTAAAATCGGGCTTCGAAACATGCCATTGCGAGCAACTACGTGCTGCGGGCTGCGTCTGATTTACTTACAAAGCCTTCATTATTTCTTTAGTTCCTTTACTTTGTTGATTATCAAAATTGGATGCTTTTTGCTCTACGGGCTTTTCAAACCTTAAGAAAATTTATTTTCACAAATGGCCACAATTCTCTTTATACGTCAAGAATCAAAAACGTACCTCATAATTTTCAAGGTTTGAATTTTGAAATATTGTAGCGTCCGTCAACTGTCTGCTTCAAGTAACCTTTGCTTCGTTTTTTTTTTTGTGACAGAAATGTTTTTTCTTTTTTTTTTTTAATAACAAAATAATTGAATTTTTTTTGAATTTATTCAAAAGTGAATAGTTTAACTAAAGAGAGAAACGCAAATTTGAACGCGTACGTGCCAAAATTCTAGAATAAATGTAAAGATAGAACTTTTCGTTATTCCTTTAATGGTAGTGGCGATATCGGAATATAAATTTTTCACATCAAATAAAGGTCGACTTTTTTCCGTTGTGCAACCTTAATGAAATGCTCATTATTTCCTTACTGCACTTCGGACATAATTTTTTTTTTTTTTTTTGCAATGCAGTAAAGTATTGCACTTCGGACATATAAGCCAGAAATTTATTGGCTTAGTCCAACTTTACTCAACAACCCAAAAAAAAAAGAAAAAAAATATTTCCTCACTGATTGTTTGACGATAAATAATCGCCAAAAAGCATTATTTTTTTTTTTTTTACTTTTTTGTTTATCATCATTTCGAACAGATACGGTTTATATATAGCACATGAATGCTCTAACTTTTTTTTTTTTTAAATTTGTGGCTTATATGTCCGAAGTGCAATACTTTACTGAATGCTCTAATTTATATCCATCCACTGTTGGTCCTTCCGCTTTTTCTTCTGTTGATGCGCTAAAAAGCCATCAATGGAAGTAAAACGATGAAAATGAATGTAAGAATTTTTGATTTGATTTTTGAAGGGTCGCGGGTTATTTTTACCATAACGTTAGGAAGTAACAAACAATGCCCGGGTTGAAGTCTATTGTCTCGTCTATCTAAAACGGGAGATTTATAATCTGAATTATGCGCCGCTATCATTACATCATCGTATATAATTAGCAGATATGGTTGCAAGCTTAGTTTGCTTATCTCCCTTAACAGGCAGCAACGCTAAAAGCAAAGACTCTCCATACGTACAAGAAACAGAAGAGAAGTTATCAACGTAACATAAAGGATTGCGTTACGTTTATGAGGATTTGTAAGTCTGTTACTAGAACCTGTGACAGGCAAGGTACGGATCAAACCAGATGGTTCTCGATATAGAAAATAAGCTCCGGAATTTACTCAATTTTAACATGTTTTCCAGCCCTCAACCATCGAAACCGGGAAATAAACGTAAAAGAAAATCTGAGGATTGCTCTGCTAGGTGTAGAGTTTAAGAGCGACCAACGGACATTGTAAGCAAATAACAAAAAATCCGGGGGAAAAAAAATTTAAAATTTCAAGACAGGTCTAAGTTTCCGGTGGGCGCCATTTGCAGTGGCCGACCAACTTCAAATGAAACAAAACCAAATAAATTAATTGGTGTGTTGGACGGTTGGTTTTTTTTTCTTTCTCAGACAATAACCAACAGATGATTTATTGACTTGAGTAAAAGCGGAGGTTATTCGTTCTATTATTCGTAATACTTTTCTTTTTTCCGTGCCAGAAATGATTCATCCATTTGTTAAAAATACTGCTTATGCCGATGTTGAGTTTTCCGATGATGACGATTTGGTCGACCCAAAACCGTCTGGCAGCATTAAAAAGGCATTCGCATCAACATTGTTTGATATTTCAAAGCATTTTCACAGTAAAAAGGAGCTAAAGTTTCAGGATAAACTGACATCGTCAAAGCACATGGACAACTCTTCAATGCTTGCATTGTTGCCTGCTAACAATATGAACCCTGCTTACGTTTACAGTCAGCCGGGTGGCCACCGGGGGGCCTCTAATAGCAGTTGTAGTCCTTCCGAAGTTCAAACTTTCACTTTATTTCCTGTCTTGCATGATTTGGAGTATTTACCCAACACAGGGCGGCCAAGTCGTCGTTCTGTTGTGGAAGAGACAGGAAAGAATGAATACTTTGAAAACTGTGTAAGTGTATGGAAGCAAGCCAAGACGAGTCGAGCCGAGCGTGATGCAGCAGCTGCCAAATATGAATTTAATAATCGGTCCCAAGTAAAACGTACAACGTTGATGGCCCGCAGTTCAAAAGATTCGCCAGTTTCATCTCTTAAGCCTCGTTGCCTTCAATCCGCAATTAATTTAGATATTGATGAGTCTGCTGACACGAGATCGTCAAATGTGATTGCTCCAGGAGCTACTAAAAATAAATTACTTTTACCTGCAAACGAAAGGAACGTTCGCGAATTCACTCGTAGCGATGAGAAAACTCATATTTTTCGATCTCATGTCGACCGTGAAGTAGACAGACAAAGTCCGCGGAAAACAGGATTAAAGTTCTTCGATCCTGTTAACAATTTGCGGGATCGTTTGAATCCCTCAACAGAATATGAAGACAATTGGCATCAAAATTTCGCGCCAATATCGACTCCATGTCAGAATAATGTACTTTGGGAAGGTCATAAAACTGACGCAGTAGATAAACAGTTAATTAATCAGCGGCATGATCCTGAAGTTGAAATAAAAGATCGCTTGCGCAACATTCAAATTGTTGAACAGAAAGCAGTGCTAATCGATGATTATAAGGCGAATACTACTAAAGCTAAGTTTATAGAATTCACAAAACAGCATCGCGATCGTATTAAGACTGCTATATTTGGATCACCGGATCAAATCTTGACATCAAAATTTAATCTGAATATAACCAGACGAGATTTATGTACTTTGTACGGTTATAATTTGCTCAACGATCAAATTATAAATTTCTATATGAATCTTCTTATCGATCGCAGTGAACGAGAGAACGAAAACAAATCTAACGGTCTGCCTTCGGTATACGCCATGAACACTTTCTTTTTCTTACGTCTCTTACAAGCTGGTTATGACGGGGTTAGGCGATGGACGCGGAAAGTGGACATTTTTACCAAAGATATTATACCGATTCCACTTAACCTGAATGGCATTCATTGGTGTATGGCTATCATTCATTTGAAGAACCGCACTATAAAGTTCTACAACTCAATGGGTTCTCCGAACCCGGAGGTATTAAAAGTGCTTGAACAATATCTGAAAGATGAGTCGATGGACAAGCGTAAAAAAGCATTCGACACGAGCCAGTTTACAATTGAATCGGTACCAGATGTCCCGCAACAAACGAACGGCAGTGATTGCGGTGTGTTCAGTTGTATGTTTGCTGAGTACGTAACGCGCGATAAGAATATCAACTTTACGCAAGCGGACATGAAATATTTCCGAAAAAAAATGATTTTAGAAATTGTTGAAGGAAAGCTGTGGCAATGACCGACTTTTTTAAAACTTCCGTACGAAATTCTTTATGTAAAATTCTGTATGCTTTCTAATACATCTAAAATTTTCCAACCCATAGGTAATTAATCGCTATTCTCATTATTAGAAGTAGAAGCAGTATTCCGAGAATTAAGTTATGCGGTGCAAATTCACTACCTTTTCCCACCTCTGTTATAATGGCTTTGGGAACATAAGCGAATTCTTAAAGAAACTTCAGTAAGTATGTGATTATCATCGTAGTAATGCGCATCAGACTTATTTTCGATCATTGTGGGCCGATTGCTTCGATATCGACTTTCGTAACAATCTGTTGATTTTCATTGGGCAGTGAAATAAATGCTTCTCTATGTAAAATATAAATATATATATATGTGCAAAAAGTAATATATATAAATCGGGGTCTGTCATTGCGAATCATGAGCCGAAGGAGACCATAGGTAGGCTAGGATGCAGAATGGCCCAAGGCTTAGGATCCGCCTAATTGGTAAGTAAGGTTTCGTCCGTCCGTTTGTCCTTGCATGAGTAATGTTCATGTATTTCTTTTAGCTGTAACTGTCTGTCGAGTGTCCGTGAGACAAAAATTTGAGGCCACTCCCCCCTAGCAGCTCAGCAATAATACGTGCGCCCATCTCTACAACCTCCGATCCTCTTCATGTATGTTCGCAAATGAACTGTTTTTCTTTCTTACTTACTCCTGGAAATTATTGCCCGATGTGAAGTACTTCAGTTGATATATGGCAATTAAAGACTTAACAAGATATTGAGATTATTTACAAATTTTAAAATCTCTTGCGCTCTATTTATCGCGCTTATCACGTCAATGGAAAAAAAGATAGAAAACATGACAAACTTTTGTTTCGTTTGAACCGAGGAAAGTTGTCTGAATCGGTGTACTTTTTCGACCACTGCCCATATGACGCCCAATTTTGAAAAGTCGTTAATATGGAAAAGCTTGCAATGGTCAAAATTTCTCTACAAAAGGGACTACGCAATAATATTTCGGCATTCATGCAGCTTGTGTTCAAGAATTTTCAATATTTTTGTTAAATTTGAAAGCAAAAATTTCATTTTAACGGCCTGAACACTTAATGACATTACACGGATTTTACAGTTCTTCATAAATTCTTGTTCAACTCATGACTCGTAAAGAAATTATTAAACTGATACTGCAGCCTTGGTTCTAAAATCGTATGCACAATATCTCCCAAATTTTGGATCGAAAATATTATTTCGAAAAGTCTCTACTTCACTCAATAATCTGACAATTCGTTGTAACGAAAAAGCCCAAAAAAATAACAATAACAATGAACTGAAGGAAAGAGTTAGGACAGTGCGTAATATATCACAGAATAATGAACTGTATGCAGCAAGGAAAAAAAAAATTAAATTTTAAATTAGCAAAGCAATCGAAGCACATTTGAAGTACAATAAAAAAAAAAACCAAATGACAAATCGCCAAAGCGAGAAAAATATAGAGAACCGTCAAAAGATTTACAATTATCTTCACATGTGTCCGAAAGAGAACCGTATCTAACTTACGAAGAGTGAAAAATAGTGAAAAAGTATTGAAAAAATAGCAGGAAAGCATTTGTATTTTGTGTAGAAGAGCAATCGTCGTAGCGAATTTGTGGTCTGATTTTAAAAATCGATGGCGTTTTTCTTTAGCAATATTTGTAAATACGATGGTTGCGGAATTGCATTTCCCAGCTTAAGCGATTTGATACTACACATTGAGGATACTCACATCAATTATGACCCCAAAATTATCGAACAAATGGAGCGGTCGCAACCAGCCTCTCTGCCATTAAGTTACGTTTTACGTTTTATGCCAGATGGGGCACGTAAGGAGACGGTGTGCCCGAACAATAATGCCACTGATGCCGACTCGAGGCGTAAGTCGGCGAGTAAGCGTCTTAGCTCTATCATGCGGTCAATAAATAGAAGCAACACTCCGACTGGCAGCGAAATGGATGAACACGAATACATTGGCTCCGAATCGGAAGACAGTAACGACTCTTGGACAACCGAAGAGTTTAGTTCCTCATTCATTATGCGCTATGGTAGCCGATACTCCAAATCCAGAAATGGGGCATTCAGAAATGAGAAACCATTTGCTTGCCCTGTTCCGGGATGCGAGAAACGTTACAAGAATGTTAATGGAATCAAGTATCACTCGAAAAAGGGGCATAAAAATAATGGAAAGGTACGTAAACGTTTTAAGTGCTATTGTGGTAAAAGCTATAAAGCTGCGCAGGGCTTGAAGAGTCACGCTTTGATGATACACAATTCATCGCCAAAGAATGTTCTCTGCATTCCAAAAGCAAGTGGTCCCGTTGAGGGCGCCATCTTGCAGCGAAGTCGATCGCTCTCTCAATCGAATTCATTAAGTCCATCAAGCATGAGTAACGTATCGAGTAGCGCAAGCAGTTCCCACGGCAATAGTGAAGATAGGCGGGCGAGTGCTACTCATGTTAATAAGCATTTACTGCAGCAGAGCGTTTCAAGCCGCAATAATTCCAATGCAAACTTAGCTCAGCAGCAGCAATACAACTATGCTGCCAACGCTCCTCCCCAACAGGTTGTGGGCGCAACAGACGCCTGCGCAGCTCCACCAATGCAGTTCACTCTTGAGGACTCTAGTCTACAATCTTGTTCATCCGCTTCTTTCGGCGGACAAATGCTTACAACAACTGTTATGCATCATCAACATTTAACTACTATCGCAGGTAATAACTGTTTTCATGCTGCACAAGCGCCAATACAAGCGGCGCCACCAACTATTATAACGGCGGCAGCGGCAAATACCGATGCAACATCAGCAAGAATTTATCCACCGGCAATATCGCCCACTTTCATCGAGCATAAATGTTCGGCCAATAGCATCAAAGAGAAAATGTTTGCTAATCTTCGTCAACACCATAATAGCTGTGAGGGCAGTAAAATCAAAAACGCAAAATCCACTAAAGCCCTCAAGAGCAATAATAACAACAATTGCAAAAGTAACGATGAAGATAAAGCTGCTGGAGCTAATCGCAGCGATCGCAAGGTCGGTCGTCGTGGCAATTCATGCTCTGCGGAAGATGAAGACACAACTCAAAGCAATTTATGTAAGAAATCAAACAAAAGCAATGATAGCAAAAAACGCTATCAAGAGCATTAGGTTTGATGTGTAAAAATCTACAATATTATGTATGTATGTATGTATGTATGTATGTACAAAAATCGAAATACAAAATTTTGTCAAAAATTTGCAATCAATAAAAATAAAGCCAGTGAAACGCAACACAAAATTTGCATTTTGTTGGAATTATGGGAATTATGGGAATCTGATGAGAATTGATTTCATGGAGGGGAGTAGAGATCTGCTCCAACTACTCTTCTTCACAATAAACATCACTTACATTACGTATACATTGTCATGTGGTACGACGCATAAGCTTGTCATAACTAATATCTCTATCAATACCTGAGTGCAAATCGCATATATTTTTAAAGATTTTGAATTCGAAATCTCAATGCCTGGTGATTTGTCATTTAATTCGTTTTCGATGGCTTTTGGTTTGAATTATAATTTCTTGGTTTTTTTGTTCATAGCCGCAGTTGACTTTTAAATGCTGAGCAGGTGTGCTGTGTAATAAAATGGCTTCATCGAGAAAAGAAAGAAAGAGAGAGAAAGAGAGAGAGAGAGAGAGAGAAAGAGAGAGAAAGAGAGAGTTAAGTGAATTGCATCGCATGGCAAGTCAATAATTTTTCTATTTCATTGAATTGCATTCCCATTCATTCCCATAGCATAACACGAAGGACTTAAAGATGTAATAGTATTGAGGCATGAAAAAATCAGATTAGAAAATTATTGACGATTGCGTTGACTTTCCAAAGAATTTATTATGTATGGCAGGCAGGCTTGGTCAGCCTATGAGAGCCCCTTAATTTAGAATTGAAAGAAGCGAAAAGTGAATAAGCGGTTATAAATTTTGTTTATCTTTCCAGTTCAAGTTTACGAATTTTAATTCAATCGAATTTAATTATATTTAATTTTAAATAATTTAATCTAAATTAAATTCAATTAAATTCAATTCCAATCTTTTTCAGCTCATTCACTAAAGTCGTCGTATTCAGTTACGACAACATTGGGTACAAGATCGTGTTCCATTATTCTATTAATATATTCCAGATGACCCATTATTAACCTAATTAAGAATTAGACGTAAATTTAATCTCTAAATTTATGCTTAAGCTATGGTTCAAATTCAAAGAGAATTGAGACTTTTTTGCTTATTGTGCCTAGCACGTGAGGATATATTAAATGACGGGTCTAACGTAAGACAATCGGTCGATACATTGAAAAGCCTTCGTTTGTGGACTTAATTAAATAACGAACACAATACTTTAAAGATTTTCCCAAAGGTTTTTCCATTTCATTCGTCAAACAGAATTCTTTTGAAGAATAAATTTTTCACTTAATAGTATTAGTATTAAATCTAATTTGTATATGTTTCATTGGGGCGATGTAGTTGTGTGTATCGTGTATCTTAGAATTAAATGCGTTGCGTGTATCAGACAAAGGAAGAAATTTTATTTATTTTTTTTTTATATATACTTTCCTCCCAATTTACATCCCAAGTGATAGGCAGAGGTAGCCTTCGATTTAACTTAAACATGTTTGCACAGATGCTTTTTTGAAGAAGAGTTACGATAAGTTGCAAAAATGCAATTTACTTTTACCCAAACATTGCTCACTAAAAATTATCAAGCTTCTGGGACTTTATTACCTAATTCTTTTCGATATCAATTCAATTTTCGAACTCGTTCAACTGTTAAAAGCTAAAAGAACTCAAGAGTGATTACTAAACCAAAAATGCTATTAAGGCAATCAAAACATTTTATACGCAACGCAAATGTTCTATTTTCCTTTACATCTCTGTCAAATAATAATATTTACCTAATACTGCTTAAAGCTTTCAACGTTTAAATATTACGTAAGGAAGTGTAATAAAGATAGAAAGAGGGAGGAAGAAAAGTGAAAGCGTCTCATTTGTATTGTGAGGACCCAAAGTCGTCCCGCGTCGTTTTGGGCTCACGGGTTCTCCGTCCGTGCTGAGGGGAAGGGAGTGCTAGGTTAAGGTAAAATAGGAAATAAGATAAGTTAAGCATAGATTAAGATAAAATAGGAATAGAACATAGGAATAGATTAAGACAGAATAGGATAAGACTAGGAATAGATTAAGACAGAATAGATTAAGATAAGACTAGGAATAGAACATAGGAATAGATTAAGATAAGACTAGGAATAGAACATAGGAATAGATTAAGATAAGACTAGGAATAAAATAGGGATAGTTTAAGTACAGAGAATAGAATAGAGAAAGTTAGTTAAGGAAGTCTACTTTTATACTCCGAGTGAGTCAGACGAGTTTCAGACTCCAGGCAGTGGAGTTCAAGACCTCGAAGAGTCGAGGCTGCATAAGATACAAATTCGCCAAATGTAACGGTAAAAGCTGGATAATAAAAGGAAAGAGCAGGTCCCTGTAAAAATAGAAAATTCTTGTGTCTTCCTTCCCTGGGCCGCTGAGCTGCCCCAGCCAATGGAAAAGGGACGAAACGTCCTCACAACATATACAGTCTAGCATATATATATAAAAAAAAAAAAATTAAAATTATCCCAAAAAATATATTCATGGCTAATTGCATCGTTACTCACTCTTCTCTTACAAGAACAAGGGCTACAAAAAAAATTTATATTGTTGGAGGAAGTACGTTACTAACAAACTGGTTGAAGAGTAACACCAAAAAAAAGGTATGCTTACATTTGTTTGGTTGCCGCTCGACTAATGAGAAATGGTATCTTGCGAAAATAATTGATTACTTATGGGTCCCCCTAATATTATTAAATGAAGATATACTTTAGATATTTTGCGAGCACCACACGCATTTTATATCCTAAATCTAACAGCGTAAACATGATAATCTCAAGACAAAATGCCCTCTGTCCATTCTGGGGTCCACGCATAAGTCTTCCCATGGCTGCCCTCAAGAGAAAGAATTAATCAATTCTAATTCTAAAACCTGCCCGACCTACAAAGAAAATTTTGAAAGCAAAGGAGGACCTTGCAGAAAGTCCTAAGTTAAAGTCCCTCAGGCTTCTGCAGAACTTGTCTGCTCCTCCCAACACAAACACAAACACCGCAAGTTTACATTGAATACCGAAAATGTCTGAAATGTTCCAAAGTTTTCCGTTGTTGTCAACGCAATCACCTCGAAACGTCTAAGCTCCCAGTATCTAATCTTGTTCCACCTGAGAAAGCCATAATCTCATAGCTCGCGAATAAGTTAAAGATCATCCTAACAGAAATCATTCAATTCAAGAACCATCCTAATGAACAAAATAAACAAACATAGAATTTCATAAACAATCTTCTTACATATATATTTGCTTCCTACAGTATATTTACGATAAAATGAAAATAAATGCAAAAATCATTTGAAAAAAAATCCAATGCAGTGCAAATACTACTTTTTGGAAATCCTATTATATCGAACCCGCATTCTAATAATTTTAAAAATTTTGTATCGCTTTGTATCGAGAACGTGCTTTACAAGTACCGTGTTAAACGACGGATGATTGCATATGAAATGAAAACATCCTAAATAATTACCATAGAATAATGTTCCGAATCTGCATCGTAACGAGATCTAGTAAAAAACTTTCCATTATGGATTTTATACAAATTAGCAATCAATGGTATCCATGATATGGTTAACAAAATGTCTTGCAAATCAGAAGCTTACGTTATTTTCGACAAGTTCGATCGTGTGGAGAAATGGCTTCAGACTAGGCCGACCATAGCGATGTCAAAAGCATACTTTGCTGCTTACAAACAAGCGCTCTCTGGATGATAGCTATCGTCTCCGTAGGTTGTTGGACAACTTTTTCCAAATTTTCCAGTAACTTTTGTCTTTTCTCCAACCACTACTGTTAAATAATTCTTAAATAATTGCAATTTTATTTTTTTATTTAATTTCTTATTAGAAGCTATCGATTTTATTAAAGGATTTTTATTTTTTATTTTATATTTTTTATTTTTTATTTATTTACACTTGAGTTTTTTTTTGGCATTGAAACGATTTTATTGCTTTCACACACACTCTCATTTCTCATTCTCGACGGCGACGTTGAGGTCTTCCGCGAGGTTGAGGCTTCCGCTTTCGGTTTCGGTTGGCGACAATGCGACGTTTAAGTTTACGTTCATTTGAAGATTTTCTTCGCGCAGTTTGCTTGCGACCTTTGAATTCATTTTCCTGGCTACGGCTTTTCGGGGATGATGATGATGATGGTGCTGATCTGGATGTAGATGGAGATGTAGGATCTGAATTCGATTTTGGCTTGGTATCTTCAAATGTCTTCTCAGTTTCGGCATTAAAATTGTTCTCCGAACTTACGGTACCGTTTTCGTTACTTTGGCAATATAAAATTTCGAAATCCATTGCTTCATTGTCTTCGCTACGACTGTGTATATTCTCCCTCATATTCGAAGGCTCCAAGCGGTCTAAGTTGCCTCCGTCCCGTCGAGGAGAGGCGTACCAATTTTCATCGATTTGATCGACGTACCCGAAACGTACGCCGGCGTCTAGAGTACGCTGAAGGGCCGTTAGGAGTTTGGCAGAAACATCGGGATGAGCGAAACACATATACTCGAGGATGTCCTTGAGGCTTGCCGGACGGCGTCGTAGAAAGTGGACGTCGCGCAAAGCTTCTACGACGGACTTATTATTAATGAGCGGCATTGGCGGCATTTTGCAAACTTGCTTAAATATCACTAACAATTTGAAATTTTTACTGAAAATTTTTAATCTTTACAAACAATTTTAGACTCTTTGCCTCTTACACGTTCAAATGGAAAATAAATGATTTCATTCGAACAAATTTTTGACAAAGAAATAATTTATGTGATGATAAAAAAAAAAGTTTTTTTAATTTTTCTTTACAGCACAGTGGATGTGACACTGTAAATAATCCTGTCGTTATTTTATAAACAGGATCCACCCGCACGGAATGGGTGAAGATATGTATATATACATATATATATATAAATATAAATATATATATATATATAAATATATATATATATACATTTATATATATATATATATTTATATATATCCATATATATACATTTATATATATATATATTTACACATATCTATATATATACATTTCATGATGTTTGTAGTATAAGGCAATTGACCGCGAATACGTTTGTTAAGCTTCCCGACCAAAGGTGTTTTAGGCCAACTAAATTATGGGAAAATTGTATATGTTTGCAGGTTTATAGCACTCTACTCGCGTGTGTATACTCTCTTGTCTTGTCTGGGGCCTGCATGTCTTTTTCGTACCTCTCTTCTGAGACCCATAAGGCAGTAACCAGGAACGTGTAGAGAATACAAGACTTGAAGTTCATTATTACAAAGTAAAAAACAAGCTCGTGCAGAAAGTGAAAAAGATTAAAATGAAGAAGAAAAGTAATAGATTTGTTGCGAATGTGCGAGGCATACTGTACTTCTTCCCTAAAAAGTTGATCATTTCCGTGCAAAGAGCCCATTGAGACACCCTATAGCGATAATAAAACAAAGCGAACAAGCGATTATAAACTATGATAATTAGTTGAAAAAAGAAAAATTTTAAATCAAAATTATCGCTGATTTATCTCAAGAATTCGAATAAGTTGGAAGTGTTTTAAGCAACGCTAACATTAACTTTGTATATTAAATAATTGCTAATCAGAGTTTCAATGTTACTAACCGCTTCTCTAGGCACTTTACCTTGGTTAGGCTCAGCCAATGTAAATATAATTATGAGCTGTTTAATCCGCTCAGAGTCGCTTGCAAGAGCCTAAACGACGTCTATCATTTATTTTCATTATCGGACTCTCTAAAGTCCATTGAAGACACATTGCTTAACACACGTGATCTGCCTATGTCGCCTATGTCTGCCAGCTTTATCTCTAATCCCTAAAAAGTCTTTCCCTTATCCCTAAAAAGTCTTTCTGATTCGAAAATGAATGGTTGTTATCTACTTTGGTTGCTAAGCTTATGTATGTTTTTTTTCTTTTTTCCTTCTAATTTGTCTTATTATACTTATACTTATACTAGTTTTAATATAAATAAACTTAAGATTTACTTTAAGAGGCATTGAACTTGACTGTCATTTGTTTTTAGTTGAGTTCCCGCATGTGAAGAATGAAATAAATAAAACAAACTCTCGACCGATAATTTGACCATGAGAAATAACATATTAATCGAGTGCTGCCCTCAGCAGTATGTCTTGATTCTTTCTTACCCCTAACTTTGGTCCTATTATTCATTGATGTTTAATCGAAAAATATATAAAATTTTTGTTTTTGTTTCTATATTATTGTTGCTAAAACATGCATCTTTCCAAGTAACTGTATTTTGTCATGTAGTAGATCGAAACAATCGATAGATTTTCTTCACCTGACATATCGGTCTGTTAATCGAAAATAATTTTGTACTCATATGTTCTCTGTGTTTGAACCGAAATCTTTATCGAATCGAAGAGAATTATTTTTTCAAAGTCAATCCATAGCTTTCTGTACATCCCATTATTTGTATATATACATATATATATATATATATATATTTTTAAATTGAAAACATATATTTTTATATTTCCGAATCTTTTTTCCTATATCCGTAACGCTGATTGACGAAGAAAAATGCCGTGCTTTACAGCATGCCCAGGGCGTGCACAGAGCCATATACAAGAACGAGAACCGATCGATCGTGCAAAGACAGCAGCGCGCAGCGGCTCCGATGTTAATATGTCGAAATTTGTTTGCAAGAAACCTAATCAGCACCTTAAATGTCATAATGTCCTTTACACGCAATCTGTTCCGTCTAGAGAAGCACACGCAAGCGTTCCGCGTAAAGTGCAACTTCCACACAAAGAATTGCAAAGATTAAAAGTTGCTTCGAAGGTTGTTACACTAGAGGATCGCTTAGATGATTTAATGAAAAAGGAGAAGGAAATGCGGCGATTGGGAGAAGAAGCAGAAAGGACTCGAGAACGTTTCAAGAAAATCGACGATGCTCGCAAAAAGAAGGCTGAAGAAATTGCTTTGGTCCAGAAGGGAGAGGAGGTTCAGGATAAATTGCGGGTTTTAGAGAAAGCTTTTCTAGCGAAACACGAACAAGAAGAAGAGGTGAAAAAGGTAAATCGCATTATACTTGACGCGAAATGCCATGCGGTTCGCGATGCCCAAATTCAAGAAAGGAGTAAATTAAGTAGAGAGCTACGCAAAGAGGAAAAACGTTTGGAGCAACAGGTCATAGAAAGGGCTATGAAATCACTTAACGAAGAAGATAATCAATTCGATAAGAAACAAGAGGAAAAACAAAAATATGCGGAAGAAATAAAGAAGCAACTGCTTGAACGGGAAAATCAACGCTTCCTTGAGACTGAACGTACAGAAAAAGAGGCAAAAATGCTGCGTGAAATCAATGAAGCTTTTAAACGTGATGAAGAGCGGCAACACCAACTATCTAAAGAGAGGCGCTTGAAGTTTCGCGGCGAATTGTCTCAAGTAGTGGAAATGTCTAATGTTTTCAAGCGTATGTTATGTGAGCAAGAAAGAACTGCAGAAATGAAAATAGCGGCCTATAGGCGAGAAAAAGATGAACAGTTGCGGGCTTTGGCTAACGAAAAAAAATTGCAGAGAGAAGAACAAGACGGCAAACGTCAGCGCCTTTTTAATTTGGCTCAAAAGGCACTTGAGTCGCGTTCACAACGTGACGAGATTACGTATCTTAGGCAACGGGAAAATTTAGAGAGAGAATACCGTCAAAAAGAAAAGCAAGCAGCAATAAAAAAAATACAACTCGAGAAGGAATTAAGCGATGCCCGCGAACATCAAATGCAAGAAACTAAACATCGGCAAGCACTACAAGTCGCACGTGCCGAAGAAGATTTCAATATATTAGTTGAACGTTTAAAGAAGGAGGAGGAGGAAGACCAGAAAATCAATCTAGAAAGGCAACGGAAGCGCAAGTGTTATCGAATGGATATAATACGACAAATGAGTGATAAAGAAATGGAGCGACGACGATTACTGGATATGGAACGTAGTGAAGCTTCAGATTGGCGTGAACGTGAACGGCAACGTGATGCGAACATTAAGGCTGTCATCAATGCTAAATTAGCAGCTATGCGCGATGCTTGTCTACCAGAGAAATATATCAAAGATGTAGAAATGCAATTACAGCGGATTACCAATAACCAGCGCCCGAAGCCGGCAAAATAGATAAATTAATATTTGATTAATTATGGTAATTATTATTTTTTAACTAAGTATTATTATTTTTTAAATAATTATTCGTCATAAAGGGAGCGGATTGAGCGAAAGGGACAACGAGGGAGGGAGGGAAGGAGAGATGCATTTTTTGTATCAGTCAAAGAATAGAGGAAATGTATAATTTCTGTAGCAAGGAAGCTAGCTGGCCAGCTGCTGACAGAAATTCTATTGATTTCTACTGCACTGCAATTTTGCTTTCTTTGCTCTTGAATGATTTGTCTCTCTCTCTCTCTCTCTCTCTCTCTCTCTCTCTCTCTCTCTCTCTCTCTCTCTCTCTCTCTTTCTGTCTTTCTCTCTCTCTCTCTTTCTGTCTTTCTCTCTTTCTGTTTTTCTCTCTCTCTTTTTCTGTCTTTCTCTCTTTCTCCCTCCCTCTCTCTCTCTTTCTCTCTCTCTCTCTCTGTATCTCTCTCTCTCCCTCTCTGTCTATCTCTCTGTCTCTCTCTCTGTCTCTCTCTCTCTCTCTCTCTGTCTATCTCTCTCTCTCTTTCTCTCTCTCTTTCTCTCTCTCTCTCTCTCTCTCACTCACTCATTGTATTCTATACTCGTCATCATTCAATTTCATTTCACCTTATGACCCACTGACAGAGAAATAATGCCATTTAATGTTATCATCTATATATCATGATATAGTGATAGCATTGAATCATTATTGCACTAACTTTTTCTTATGTATGAAATTATTACTGTTTACGGATTTTGATTTAATTAATGAACAAAAACTAAAGGCCGGTATCTTGAACAGAGTACATATGTTTGTGCGTTGTACTCTCTCTCTCTCTCTCTCTCTCTCTCTCTCTCTCGGTGAAAATGTTTGCATCCATTCTTTTATTTTATATTAAATAAATTTTCTGTTTTTGTACTCAAGTTACTTGAAAAGCATTTTAATTTTAGTAAATGGGTCGATTATCAAGTCATTTGTTTGAAGAAATTATTATTGTACCTGATGATGGAGTCACCTTTTGTTATACCAATCGCTGCAGAATCATTACCTGAATTGATCTAAGCGCCAGCGATAGACTTTGAATATTATATTAGGGTTACTCATAAGTAATCAATTATTTTATTTAATTTATAAAGACGCCTTGAGTCTACCTAGTCCACCGTACAAAGGCATTTAAAAGAAATTGGCAAGATGCATAGATAAGGTAAATGGATTCCGCACCTGTTGTCTGAGGCCAATAAAGATCTTCGGCGAACATTACATTACATCAAAGAAACATTTTGTATATGAATGCAAAATATATAATTGATTACTTATGGGTGCCCCTAATATTTTTATTTATATATTCTTCATTATATTTTTGACTTTTGGTATACACAAACACACTTCTGTAAGTAGTAAATGTAGTTTAGTACTTACATAAGTAAAAAGCATAAATACTGATGGAAATGATGAAAATGAGACAGAAATTCTAGTAAACGCATATTTGATGAGGATATATCCGCATATTTTAGATGTAATTGAATTGTCACAAGCGACAATGGTTCATGTCCAAGTTATTTTAAAGTCGAACGCTTCCTTATATTTGAAAGAAGAATGCACACACGCTCTGTGTTTGTTTGGGGAAAAGATAACCATGTTAGCAAAATTTGAATTAAGAAACCCAACTGACGCGATTGATTTATTTTATTTTTGATATTTCCACGGCGTTATAGATCCTTTTCACCATATTTGTTAATCTTAAAGAAAGTTCATAGGAAATGATGACTTATAACCTTATCGTATACAACGATCTAAATGCCGATATATAAGATATATAATATGAAAAGAATAAGAAGAATAAACATACGAAACATAGTAAACCGCCAATTAAGCGCCAAGTTTAGTAAAAATGCAAACACAAGAACAGAAGAAGAAGTTATGTTTAGTCTGCCACGAATTATATTTTTGGAGCAGATTCATAAACAGACATACATATACATATATATATTTATTTATTTTTATTTATTTATTTATTTATTCGGGCCTACTAACAAGCAGATTGCTTAATACTAGTAGGTTAGAGTGACGTGATTACAATGTAGGAGCTATTAAAAGTATATAAAAAAAAAAAGAAAAAAAAAAAAAAAAAAAAAAAAAAAAAAAAAAAAAAAAAAATATATATATATATATATATATATATATATATATATATATATATATATATATATATATATGTATATATGTATATATATATATATATATATATATATATATATATATATATATATATATATATATATATATATATATATATATATATATATATATATATATATATATATGTATATATGGGAAATTGGAATCTATGGGAATTGACGCTAAGAATCTAGCGAAGAGATATTTTTAGTCTGCCACAAATTATATTTTTGGACCACACATATATGTACATATACTACATATCATCTTAAGCCCATGTTATACGAAAAATAACAATAAGCAGTGCATAAAAATCGTATATTGTTATAATTCAAATAACGGAGATATGTCACCTAAGAGCAATATTTTTCCCTTTTTTTTATTCATTGTAACGCATGAAAAACGCAAAGTTTAGAAAGAGAAAAACTACCAAAAAAGCTGTATTCACTTTTTGCTGAAACCTGCTGATTACCCACTAACTGGGCAGATATATGAAAACATTTCAATTTTTCCGTTTCTTATCATTTGTTGGATTTGCAGAAAAATTTATTATTTTTCGCTTAAACGCTTTCAAAGCATTACTCGTAACTCGTAACGCTTTCATCATAGTATTGCACACATACACTATCATCGAAATTAACGCAAACGGAGCCACACACGCGAATCCACCGACGAATGCACCGACGTCTTCTAAATATTGCTTGAACTACAAAAATATTTTTGATTATCATTTGTTTCATTTTCAGATTTTATCATTTATTCGCGTATTTTTTGATTTTTTTTTTTGTTGTCTCCTATTTATCGTGCGTTTTTTTTTTTTTTTGCTTTTATATTTAATTACATTGTAACGCGTTTTCTTGGGCAGGGTACACTCAGCCACTCCAGAGTCCGTTCCAAGACAATTTGTAAAAATGAATTGGACCTTCGGGTTTGTTTTTAATGTTTTATTTGGAGGAAATTCAGAGCAGTAGGAGGAAAAAAAAACCAGCTTGGTGGCCCGATCACCGTATTGTTGATATATTTTAAAGATTTTTTTCTGCACGCGTTTGTTCGATTTCGCGGATTACTGTAAAGATAAGAATACGTCGCAAGGATCATAAGAGCCACGGGTCCTCGTCAAAACAAAAAGAGTGTTCACCAGTCCTTCAGGCGTAGCGATTAAAGCTAAATCAGCGCATCCCCTATCCGTAGAGTCAATAGCCCTTTCAGTCCTTCAGGGATGGCGATTAAAGCTAAACCAGCGTATCCCCTGTCCGTAAAGTCAGTAGGCCTTTTAGTCCTTCAGGGATGGCGATTAAAGCTAAACCAGCGCATCCTCTATCCGTAGAGTCAGTAGTCCTTTTAGTCCTTCAGGGATGGCGATTAAAGCTAAACCAGCGCATCATCTATCCGTAGAGTCAGTAGTCCTTTTAGTCCTTCAGGGACGGCGATTACAGCTAAAGCAGCTCATCCTCTATCCGTAGAGTCAGTAGTCCTTTTAGTCCTTCAGGGACGGCGATTACAGCTAAATCAGCACATCCCCTATCCGTAGACCCAGTAGTCCTTTTAGTCCTTCATCCCTATCCGTAAAGTCAAACAGAAAAAACCGTAATAGTCAAAGTAAGCTTGTCGTATAGTCGGTGCTTTACTTACTTCGCCGGCGGCTATGACACAATAAAAGACTGAGCGTATTGCGATACGCTCTTTTATAGTGCTGGCCACCAAACTATCCCATTCTTCTTATTTATTCTAGTTATTCTTATCTATCTATTCTTACATGTGCCAGCTTAAGTTCGATCATACTTGTCTGATCGAACATGTTTGTTTGCCTTCATATGCTTATGTATAATATTTACATCTAACTGCTTGCTTTCCTTATTGCTATGCGCCTTTGCATTCCTATGTTTCTACTTATTCTACGGTTACTATGCCTTTTGCACAGGATTACCCTTTAGGTATATTTCTAGCTTATAATGCGTATGCGTATTTACGGTTATATAGTTTACATAGTTGTGTGTTTACAATAGTATTCTATTCAATGATTGATTAAATGTATGTTTGTGTGTATGTATATATGTATGTATGTATATAGGGAAACAAAGTAATAGGTAGTAAAGGAGGCGAAACGCTTTCTTACAACATTTAATCATGTCATTTCTTTTACACTACGTCTTACACTATGCAAAAACATCTCACACACCGACAGCACGATCGTTTACAAGAGCTAAAGATAGTCGTTCTACTCTACCACTCATACGGTCGATGTGCAATAATTATTAAGGCGTTTTAATAAAAACAAAGCAAACGCAAAAATGAAGTTAAAAACTAAGTCGAAAGAAATACGTATGCAAAAAACACTTTTACATCACATTAATAACGTTAACAAATCGTTAACAAAATAAAATTCGTTAATTATTTTTATGATGAATCGACGAATTTCTTTTTAAAAAATAAGGACGAGTTTCCGCCACTTGCTATACTTCTTTCCAGTCTTTTAGTCGCACACGAATGCAACTAAAGTTAGAATATGTGTTAGTTTGTCACTTATGACTGTTAGTTAATTGCCTAGAGTTGCGAGGTCTTAACATGCTATGCCAAAAAAAAAAGAGGAAAAAAGGAAAAAAGGGAAAAAAGGCCATTTTTGTTTTTTTTCCTTTTTTTTTTTTATTGCAATCGTATCGTATATAAACTTCTTTTTATAATTGTAAAATGTACAGATATATGAGCGTATTCTTCTAATATAAGCTATATGAATGAATAGGATCAGATCAGATCAGATACACTTTTAAAAGATGCCTGAAAATGTAATTAAAAAAAGTTAAAGGCAATACAAGCTTCGGGGTGTATTTGGAAACCAACCTTGAATTTTTTCCAAATCCTCAGTGGATATAATGACGGGCTCTTGGTAAGCCAGATGATTTAAGTTGGCTTGCATCAGACTTATCTTCTTTGCAGGCATTTTATGCTGCATATCCAAATATTTCTCCCAAATGTTTACACTGTCTCCCTTCTCGGCGTACTTGTCAAACGTCATTGTAACGTTTTTCTTTTTCAGAAATACATGACGGTTTACATGGAAATGACGGTTCGATATATAAATATTCTGCAGTCCTAGACTATTTTCTTCCGATACTTTATTGCCCGTTTGATTTGATTCAGTTTCGCTTTTAAGTAAATTCTTAAGATCAAGATTTTGTTTTTCCAATACATTGATTTTAGTGAGGAGAGTTTCTTGCTGTTCATGCAAATCCTGTGCGTTTTCCATATCTAAGAACTCGAACTCATACTCCTCAATATCGGGCATGCGGTACGTTGTACGCATATTTTTGGCTATATAACGTTCAGTTATAACCGTAATTTTAGCCAAAACGTAAATGCATACAAAGATGCACAAAAAACTAACATACGTCTCGTAATTCTCATGGCACGTAAACGAAGGGGCGTTAGGTAATACATCATCGCTAGAGCTAAGGAGACTTTCTGTACCTAAAAAAAGCACAATTTTTTTTTTAATATAGTAACCAACATATGCGTATATGCGCACGCATACATGTATAAAAATATATGTGAATTGATGCAAACATAAACACAAATATATATATATATCGTGAATATCGTTAAAAAAAACTTACCACCACTAGCTTCAACTGCCTTCTCCATAAAATGATATTCAATTTGCTTGAAATAGCACAGAATGATCCACGATATGAAGCCTAACGAGAGGAGAAATAAGAAATTTATTGAGGAAAACATTGTTTGGCGTCTTTTAAGATTTTGATTTAAAACGGCAACCAAAATACAATTGAAATGAAAAGCAATAATTTTCAATATTACTGCAGTTTGATGAAAAACTATACACAAACGTAGATCTGACAAATAAGAACATTATAGTCGGGGAAAGTCGATATGAAATATGCTACGTCACAATTCTTATTTTTATCATAAAACACAATCACATACATCTTGTTTCTATGTGAAGGCAAATTTTTCAAATGCGTATTTACGGGGAAACGGGGCCAAAACGCAACGCAACGTAATGTAGTACAAATTCCAACACACATAGTTGCATAGGACAGGATTCAAAAAGAGGTGTAAATGGTTCACATTTTGTGTGGTTCATTTTTGTATGAAATTGGGTCAATTATGGGTCAATTTTCATCACTAGATATTAAAACTTGCTTTTCAAGGATTACAAAGGATTAATTTTCATGAAAATCCTTTTTACAAAATGATCCAAAAAATAGACCGAGAAGGTCCAAATTTGTAATATTTAATTTTTATATCCTACACCACCTATGGTATAGGGTATATTAAGTTAGTGCTGTCGTACGTAACACGCAAAAGGGTCTAAGATAGACCAAGCGTAAGCGTAAAAGCGAAAAAACCCGTGCGCGTATATTCAGCAGTCAAATGAAAATCAAGGAATATTAAAATATAGATGTGTTCAGGTATGAAAAAATTTGTAAGATTTTGCGAGGCATTACCGGGATTAGCAAATTTTTTTTTTTTTTTTTTTTTTTTGGGTTGTTGAGTAAAGTTGGACTAAGCCAATAAATTTGTGGCTTATATGTCCGAAGTGCATTACTTTACTGGCATTAGCAAATCAAATGGTTTTATATGTAAACAAAAAGGCAAAAAACTTTAAGTAAATTAAATAAAAACCCAAAAAGAAGCAAAAATGTTTTTATCGGTCAAAAAGCCATAAATTACGAAACAAACACTTATACACACCCTACATTGACAGCGCAGACGTATTCAGTTCACCCAAAAGTTTGCATTATTACCCACCGCAACATCGCTATCAGCCATCTCAACAGCATTATTGCCAAAATTATTTTCGTCATTATTCACATTATTATTGTTATTACCTTCATCCATGATCATTATCATCGTCATCACCATGATCATTATCATCGTCATCATCATCATCATCACCATGATCATTATCATCGTCATCATCATCATCATCATCATCATCATCATCATCATCATCATCATCATCATCATCATCATTATCATCATCATTATTATGAATTCCTGTCGAATCGATTGTAAATGATGACGTCAGCGATGTAGATGTTTTGTTAACAAGTTTTTTTTTACTATTCCTTTCAATAATTTAGTTATAGGCTGAAATGTATCTTCCAATAAGTTAAACTTCTCTATTTAATTTAATTTAATTTAATATTTCTTAGCTTCGCTTTTAACACTTCTCTTGTCTTTATAATATTCTTTAACGATTTATTGCGCATATATGCTATGTCTCCCCAAATCTGTTCCAAACCTGATAACGATCAACTTTATATCCGGTAAAGACCATATTTCTAGTCTAACTTAAAGCGATATGAAATTATCGAAACCTTACCAATTGGATCATCCTTGCCATATATATATCTTTCAAGTACTCACTACAAATACAACAAAAATTTTTTAAATGACATATAACCGATAACATGATCATTGTATCATATATTTGTTTCACATTTATTTCATTTTGTTTAAATGTTGTTATCATGTTTGCCTTATCACGTCTTAGATGTTTGGGAATTCTCGGGTATGTTTGACATAAATAAAAGCGAAAAATGCGTGTATGTCTACCGATGCAAAAGTAAAAAAAAAAAATGTTTCGTGTTTTTTTTTTTTTTTTCAATTATTCTTTATTTTATAATGTCCCCGTGCATAGGTACATCCATGCATTGATGTTTGAAATTCTTAAAACTAAGTACACAATCATCGTCTGTTAGGCATTTCGGTTACCATTTATTTGCACTAGCGCTTATGTCTCTGCAGTGCACCCACACTGTGAAAATAGATTAAGCACACGTTACACATATGCATCGCCCTGCAATGTCTCATTGTGTTTTGTGCAACTCATAATTACACACACACACACATACGCATATTAAACATTAGAAAAATATTGTTATTTGAAATTTTTTGTATACTAACTCACGTACCTGGACATGTTTTTAATCGAAACATAATGAAATTTTCCGTTCTCTTCCGGCACTTCCGGACTTCACATACAAATAAAATAAAATTTTAAAACCTATAATAAAAAGTAAATAATTTAAAGAAAAAGGAAGAAATCTTTTTCACGCTAAATATATTAACTTATCATTACGAAACCGAGGTAAAGTTCCCCGAACTCAAATAAATAAAAAAGATATAAAAGTTAATTTAAAATAAAATAATAAAGAAAAAATATCTCTCCCTAAAAATAAGACACAAAATAATATTCTCATAAATAAATTTCTTGCATATTCAGCTAAAAAAATTAAAGCAAACCCCCCTCTTCTATATTCAACATTAAATCCAGACACTAATTCTGATTCAACCTCAGCAAAATCAAATGGTGTTCGATTAGTCTCAGCTAATGAAATACTAAATCACACTAAAGAAACAGGTAATATAATAAAAAAAAATCAAATAAATAATTAGTATTTATAAAATAATAATATATTATAACTCCCAATTAAAAAAATAAATCTCAACAAAATTAAAGCTAAACTGACTTCATAAGAAATAGTTTGAGCAACAGCCCGTAATCCTCCTAATAACGCATAATTAGAGTTAGAAGATCACCCTGCAACTAATATGACCGGCTAATATGACTTCGTTTTTCCGCTTGGCTAAAATAATATGGACCCATAATAAGATTGTCCTCGAGATAACATACGCTTGAAAACATTACACATTTCGACCACTTGAGACAATTCGCCGCGAAACTTCAAGCGCCTCTCTGAATCGTTACCTTAAGCCCTTCAACGTGTTATATACGTTTGCACAAACTCAATGTACCCTGTACCACACACAAGCACACAAGTAGGGCAGGGTATAAAAATTTGCTAATCAACCAATAATTCTCAAGAAAAAAAAAGCCAGAAATTGTTATTCTTAAAGTACTAACTAATATTTATATAATCTTCTTCCAAATAAATTCAACAAGTCTTCCCCTGCGACATCAATCAATGAGAGGAACCAGCACGAATACCTAATTTAAGATGTGAAAAGAGAAAAATCTTCTTCAAAAAGTTTTTCGGAATTATTCAAAAGAAACCCTCTATCCGCATTATACGGTAGATGGATCAAAACTTTCCAGCTAAGCTCCCTCACTTTTTGCCAAATGTACGGTGTGGCCTTATCTTGATTGAAGAAAGCAAACCAGAAGAAAATTCCGTCCATTAAATCGTTCACCGTCAACTTAGGTTATATTCAAATATCTAGATACGTTTCAGATGGGCTATAACAAGCCAAGTTGTTAAGAAGCGCTCTTCAACTCTGGCGGGAGATCTTTCTTTGATTGGTAGTTGAGTAGTAGTGAGTTGAGTTTCGCAGCAAGATCATAAAACGAGTTGTTCCGGTCTTCCATTCTTTATGTTAAGAGCCGACTGTCGAAAATTGATCAACCATCGAAATTGTAGGACCGCAACGGGCAATCGCCGTGCAAGCACTATTGTAAAATATCGAGCAATTTCTTGGAATTTTGTGTCGACAGAACCAAAAAATATCTCAATGTTCACACTAAAGATTATTTGTGGCACATGATGCATTAAGTGTATGTATACACATACATATAGCATCATGAAGTAGCAACGTATTCTGAATCAACGTAAGCTTATCTGCCTGTCTGGCCTGTCTTTGTTCTTATTCGTCGGTCTACCTAAACCCCATCAATCTAATTTGCGTTCAACATACAGGTCACCATTTCTGTGGCATTTTGATACAATTTGATTTTCAGTCCAAGGACGGAAGGCATTAGAAACGAATTGAAAGAAACCATGTCCACGATCATTTTCCACATCACGCCTAATGAAGAAATTTATAGCATGAAAAAAATTGAAAATCTTAAAATTATGACATCACTGAGCGCCGCCTATTGCACTAACGTGAATAGCTTGCATCAGGTGGGATAGTTTTCTGAATTTCTCCCATCTAAGGTAAGCCTGCATAATGCAACTTCTAGATGATAAAATTTATTTCATTACAATAACTCGGCATATTTGCACCAGCTTTGGATTGCGTAGGACAAATTGTAAGACTTCTTGGGTGACGTGAGCTTTTCAATGACAAATAAAAGTCTAATTTTTATTACTATATGACAAAAACAGGCGGAGAAGAAAAATATTTTTGAAAACAAAGTTAATTTTTCTAAATTTGGCCGATGGCTTTTCACGTAATGCCACCATTTCAATAGAAGAGCTCCATGAACAGCGAGCTCTTATATACCAACAAGGTATCGTATTTGTATTTTGCCACGGAAGAAATTAAGTGCTTAAGGGTGTTCGATTACCACCCTTGCCCAACTTTATACATGATTTTGTTCAATAAATATGTTGCCAAAAGATTTATTATTTTCGACGTTATCATCTGCGAACTGTGGGGGGCTTCACAATGAAACGCAAACATTCAAAACGTCAAGAAAAGTTTATTAGAAATCCAACTTTATTTGAATTAGTTATGGAACCAAAAATAAATTCGTATACAAATGCCTAGAATTATTACATAGAGTTATAAGAAGTGCTGGAAGATACTCGCAACAGTCTCAAATTAAGTTTGACTTACAAAGCGCAACAATGTCAATGGCCACTAAAGAGAGCTCCTTATTAGCGCTTCTTTGCATTTCCTCGAGTTTTTCGAATCCATCGCTATATCTAACAACATACCTCATATCGATGGCATATTTTTCCAGCAAGACGAGCACATCATAAATAATTTGTAAGACCCACAACTCTTCCGTGACTAGATGATCACAGAGGAAAAACAAAATATGAGCAATTCTTTCCGTTGAACATACTGCAAAAGGGGGAGCCGCCGAAAGAAGTTGAAAAATGGTGCCAGCGGCTACCCTTTTTACGGGCGCTTCGTTCCGGCATAGACCATGAATTAAAGCAGGGAAAAGATCAGCATTTATTACTTCAAATTTTTGTGATCGATTACCCTCTTGAATGAGGTAACGGAGAAGAATGAGGGTGCGGATCAGCACGTCTGGATCGGTCCGCTGTTGGAATAACACAAGCCGGATATTGCGCAATAT